>JBBPOE010000476.1:0-22064 GCA_038091295.1 Tylopilus felleus | reverse complement strand
ACACGGCGCGCGTTAGAGACAAGTGTGGAGGAGACATATGTATTCAATCTGGGAGTACCTTGAGGAATACAATGCGAGCCATGCCAAACTTTGCATGTAGGCTTTTGGTTAGAAGTATTCCATTCTCGATGGAGTTGATACCGTGTTCAAGAGAGAGTGACGATCCTTCGTATAAACTGGAGCGGTCATCAACAACAAAAGAAATGTACTAAATAAAATGTAAGCATTGCCCACTGGCAGGGCCCGTCGAGATCAGATGAACATACATTGCTGCCCTTGTACCTAGGTATAATATGTGCCGCGTCGCATTCTTCACTCGGGGACCTCGTGATAACGCAACCAACATCGCGACTGCAAATTCTGCCACGGAAATTGGCATGTCGTGGAGTAGCTGCAGTTGACGTGCATCGGTCATTAAATGCCTTGTAGTCAACGAGACGGTACTCGTCTATCACGCATCGTCAGAGGACATTGATAGAGGGAGAGACACAAGCTTACCCTCGGTGGCATAGTAATAGCTGTCAGCAAGGTCGCCGAATGAGACATTCTCATAGTCGACTATCTCGCCTCCTTCAGGTTGAGTAGTATAAAGGTGCCCTTTGGCGCCACAAACAGTAAATGTCGCAAAACGAAGCCACTTGAGCGGGCGACGAGTGAGTCTTTCAATATCTATACGCGGGATGGAGAGAGCGCGAATCCATTCATCGGTGGATGCAATGTGCAGGTAAATGTGAACTTCTTCAACAGTAGCCATGATCGCACGATCTGAAAGGGGCTAGTTTGGGGCAGTTATTGCTAGTATATTTTGCACATAGAGAGGTAGCGATGTAACTACGAACAAATAAGAACAAACAATTTAAAGAGCAAGCATACTGCGTAGTGCGCGTGCAACGGGTGAGCGCCGTTTATCAACTAGGGTCGGCGAATGTCGACTTAGACGTCGACCTTGGGGCGGTGAAGCGCGAATCATGATGAGACGGATGGTGGAGAAGGCTAATTGAGTATAAGTGACATGAATAAACAGTTTCGTCAGTGTACTAGCCTCATTAGTAAGCGACATCAACTTGAACAGACGCTATGCTTACTCCCCTTCCGAAGGTCGACTCTCCTGAAGTGAAACTTATCTTATCAGATTCTAATAACCTCAGCGTATACAATATTTGCCTCAATTACGAAAAGGAACTAGCTGCATTCAAGAACAAGCTGCGCTATGTCAGGATTCTTGGCTTCTTGCTGCTCCATGCACCCAATCGGGGTGTTCGCTCTGAAGTCACCAAGTGCATACACTCGTGCAAGGACGGCAGCGACCTCACCGATGTCGGTGCATTCTTTGAACGTAACGTCATCTTACCTTGTGAATTCTCCATTTGCCACCGTCACTCCCTGCATGCTAATTTATCTTCCGTCTTGTCCAGTCAAGAAGTACAGAGGTCGAACACCGAAAACCAGCGAACACCCCTCAAGGCTCTCCTTTGAGGTCGTGAAGGATGAGGTGAAGGTCGACATCACCCAGGCCTCCAGGAATCACAAGGTTGCCAAAGATCACGTCAGTGAATGACCGCAATTTTATTCCTCGTCCCTCTTCCTCATTGCTTGCCTTGCACAGGCTCTCATTCGGGACAATTGGAGATGTGTCGTAACGGGTGTAATTGACTGTAGAGCCCCCGCGCATATCATCGCCCAACTTGATCCGACGACTGTCGGAGTCTATACACAGTGTGCCCATATTATTCCAGAGGCTACGTACTTTGGTGTGGAACCTGAGAATACCAAGGTGCATGGCCACAGGTGCCCACACTATAGCGAGGAACTCACGTCTAGATGCCTAGCATGACTATTCCGCTTCCGTACTGGCCATTCTCAAGCGGTTCGGTTATGACATCAACAGGTTCAATGGGGAGAATGTTCATTCCCTGACCAATGTCATCTCTGTGGAATCCAATGTGCACGAGGCATTTAATCGACTGATGTTGTACTTCGAAGCCACGGTGAGTTTGGGTATTGCTGCGTATTTTCTGAGCCACAACACTGATCGGGTACCGTTTCACTACAGTCTCAGGAGGATTGTTATGAAGTCAAATGGTTCGGTCTGAAACCGTACCCCAACGTGCGCCAATTTGTCAAATTCTCAACCTCAGATCCCGAAAATCTCCCGGTTCCTGCGTGCGAGCTGCTTGCCCTGCACGCTACTTGCTGCAAGGTTGCTCACCTCTCTGGTGCCGCCGAATACATAGATGAAATTTCTCGCGATGCAGACAGATTAGGTGTCTTGTCGGCTGATGGCACTTCAGGGGACATACTCGACTTTGTGCTGTTGTCCCTATACTAAAACCCCTAGTGGTTACGGCGGGACTCGAACTCGCGACTCTACGAGCCGGCGTTTATGATGATATGGTGTTGCGAGGGGCAAGGTCAGTCACTCCTCTGCTGCCGCGCGTGGTCATTGAATAATTTTCTCCGGTCAAAAATGGTTCAAACGGTGCACGGACTCGCAGATGTGACAGAGATGGACAAGGGCAGGAGGAGTTCACCACAAAACAGGTGGTCGTCGTTCAGGAAGAGCCTGAGAATGGTGAGGGATCGATCCATTCGAATGACTTGCCTTCGGGTTGACAATGATGGCATGTTGTTGTCGCTTCTGTACGCCTCCGTACACGTCTGTGCAAAGTTTTGGTCTTCAGAATCCACAGCGAAACTGCAGCGAGAGCATCTATTGATAGGATGTGTGACCTGGCATAACAAGTCATGCAAGTGAAGGACGTCCCTCGTTGGCGATATCGACTGTTGTGGAGGGTTTTTCCACCCCAATCATCTCAAACGAGACCTCGCCGATACGAGACGGTTTGGGGTACTGATGTGTAAGTGGTCCAGGCCTTCAATGAGCGGCGCGATCTAGCACCATTGGAGATAATCCATAGGACGACGGATCCTCACCGGCCTCGAGTCGCGAAGACGCGACTCGAGGCCTGTTCTGGCCCCGCCACAGGCGAATCCGTTGGCGGGACGTGTGTACCACGCTAGTTCCGTCGCCGACGGATTCGGGAGCATGTGTCAACGTATGGATGAGGCGATTGGTTGTATGTAGTGGTACTGGTAGGAGTCCCGCTCGACCAAGTACGCGTTGCAAGTTTCGACGTGACGGAAGACGAGTGGGCGCGTGGTTGGCAGGCCACCCATCATAATGATCCTCGATGAACCCAACTTGACAAGCGTTGGTAAACGGCAAGCATTCGATAGCGAGACGCCCGGGTACTCAATATGGGATAAGTTATGTACTCCCTTGTCGATAGTACTACTGAGGGCTTTCCCCTTATCACGCCTGCTCGTTTCTGTTCGCTCGAGCGAAATTTTGACATTACTCCGATATATTTTTCCAGTGGAAGAAAATTCGTCGTATGAGGGTACGTCCATCACCTTGTTGGTTCCAGACATCATTCTGTCATTTTTTACCTATTCGCACTATCCAAGTGATTGACACGTATGATATGGATGTGATCACGTTGTAAACTTTGTACTTCCTTCCTGCCAAGCCAAAACTGCTTTCTAACATATGCATATGTATCATACACGCTCGCGTCCCGCAGTTCAAGTCACAATGTCCTTTGTTCCAATGACCTTCTACGCAGTAGCCGGGATAGGTACTTCAGCTTGAGGAGTGAGCCTCACAGCGTGCCTCCTCTTCACCGGATCAAAATCTGCTACAGCCGAGTGTGCTGTGACGCGGTTGTCCTTGCAGAGGGGCATCACACATACATCAGCGCTCATGTCCGCTTTCCGATCAGAAAAACGTTTACCCAGACGACGACCGTGCCAGGCTTGTACCGCGCACGGATCTGAAAGTCGGCGCCCTTGCTGATGTGGTCGTACAAAAACTTGAGGAGGTACTCAGATTCCTCCTTCTTGAACCCGACGATGCGGCGCACGAAGCCGGGATTGACGTAAAGCGCTTTCTCTCCTGTCACTGGGTGACGTCGGACGAGGGGATGCTGTCGACCGATCGCGTGTGGGATGCTAGGTACTTCATAGGTAGGAAGGTACGAACCTCGGTTTCGATGGGCTCGCGGCGGACTGGGCCACCTCGGCGACGCGAGTTCTCGGCCTGCTCGTGGGCGCTGTGCACAGCTCGGAGACCCTCGAGACGCTTTTGGAACTCGGGAGACAGTCGCTTGTAGGCTTCGACTTGTGACGCGAAGAGGGTGTCGCCGCCGTTGGGAGGCTGAAAATGGAAGTTAGAGGACGATGCAAAGGCTAACTAAGAGTTGCATACCTGGTCAAGGATGAAAAAGAATGTAGCTCCCGGAGGCTGCTTCTCATAAGACTTGATTGACGAAAGAGTGAGTGTGCTCTAGCGCGGAGAACATGGCGTGTTATATGTGCATACCACATCGGAGTGCCACTGCGTCTGATGGATGCGATCTTCCGAAAGGAATTGTCTCAACCGATCGTGATCGGCATCACGGTACACTAACCCTTTGAGTCGATTATATCCTCATATTGACTAGAAATTTGACTCACCTACGTGGAACTCGGGGTAGTCCTTGACGTTCCCAGACGTAGGGTGTCTCTGGATGCGCCCGAAACGCCTGTGTTTCTTGTCAGACGTAGCGCAAACTATCCTGAACTCGGGACCTTACTTGACCAACTCGATTTGTCTCTCGGGACCGATGTCCTTGAAGTCTTGATCCCTAAAGATGAGCACCTTGCGCTCGGCGGCGTATAGCGCGAGCTCATCGAGGCCTTTCTCACTGAGCTGCGAGATTTGGATTCCGCTAATCTCAGTGCCGAGGTAGGGGCTGAGATGTTCGAGCTTTGCTTCCGGAGTGAGGAGGCGAGGCTTCTCAGGGTCAGCTCTCAAACCAGGGTCGACATGCTCTGCTCGTCATTCCAGGTATCAGCGAGGAAAAAGGAATAGAGAGCAGACGAACCGTGAACCTCGGTGGGTGGCCATTTCTCGTTTCCGTCATAATAAGGGAGGTAGAAGGTATAAGAGGGACCATTCTTGTCGACGTTATAAATCAGTTCGCATGCTGATGAATTATAGGATGACCATACGTCTTGTTTCCCGGTAGCACTCAACTTGAGCTGCTCCAGGTTGTCGCTTACTTGGTCGACTTGGGACTCGGAAGGTAGTTCAGCAACGGAAGGCGCCATTGTGAAGTCGGGGGTGCTCAATGTTCCAATCTCGCATTTTTATTTCACCTTTAATACCCCTCGCACTGTCCCATCCGGTGGGTCATATGAGATATCCTGAGCATGCAATTTAGACTTTCAATGGCTCATTGACCGACAATGGCGCAATCGTTCTGGCCGCATCTCCGAGAAAACCTGGTAACTGGTCTGCGATATATGACGTTTCACTGGCGTTTGATGACGTGAATTGATAAGGGATCAAGTGGCGCTTCACAGCGCAAACTTATCGGTGCCACAGGAACCGTTGACGGGTCATGCAATAAGTCACTAGTCGGACGATAAATTCTGGCTACACACCACCAACAATCGTAGATACTAAGAATCGCAGTCAGATTACAAAATACTCCATCACAGTATCGCGAATCAAGAAGATTCGACGCAGCACGCCAATCACAGCGCGTTCGGATTCGGCGGGTGCTTGCCACCCAAATCCGGCGTGCTCTCCAACATCACGGCTCCGAGTGCTTCATACCACACCTGTCCCCGTTTGCTGGTAGACAATATCCCCGTACGGTTCGGAGGCAATGGCAGCGACAATATAGAACCTTGTCCTCCCCCCCCCTTCAGCGACGGGATCCGTATCGGGCAGGGTAAAGTTCCATGCAAAAGGGACTGAATCCGTATGACTGCATCCCGCAAAGTGGGCCTGAGTGGTGGTAGAGTTAATCCTGTTGACCAAGAAGAGTCTATTGCTGGTTCCCGCATAAAGGGTGTAAGGTTCGAAAGAAGAGTCTCAAGTCTCTGCACGTCCCAGGAAAAATGCTTCGTATTCAATGGACTGCGACTTGATGGACCGCGACTGGAGTATTTATGTGTGCGACAGAAAAGGGATGGCACATACGACTACTGTTGGGGGCGCACGAGCGCTCGTAGATAAAGGTACCACAGAAGCCTGTGCCATTCGAACGGAAAGCCCGGATTGCATGATTGATAACCAGTCTGTGTGCTGGCTTCACAGAGAACATGTGGTTTAACAATTCGGCGTCCAGCAAGACGATTTCCCCCTACGGAAATACGATGGACCCATCGCGGCTGGCGAAGACTACGTCACTGTACATGATAGTAAAATCACATACAACCTTACCTGATACCACGGGTCATTGGGATACCAGTAAACAAGTCCTCGGTCAGTTGACCGATGATCCATCCAGCGTACGGGGAAAAACTGTCGAGAATAAAACAGAAATAAATGAGTATGGTTGGGAGCATCGAACTCACACTCACGATTGACTAGCCAAAGTGGCATTTTAAGACCGTGTGCTTGTAGAGTGGTGTTAAACCACGTTTGGCTGTCATCCCAAGAAAGGGTGTTGCCAGCAATCGAAATCGAATAGCCCGACTGATTGGTGAAGGTCAAATTTTGGCGTGAGATGAACGTCCTGTAAGATAATCCATTGGAGAACTTGGTTACAAGTTCGAATGTGCTGTTTGATGGTATCGAGTCAACAGAGGCAGGCGGTCACCCTGAATCCAGCGCATGATCAGGAAGAGACTGAGCGGGTACATGGTCAGGTCCCAGCGTTCGCATCTGACATCTGGGCTGATGTTTGGAAGGGTATCGATAGCGAGGGTTTTGTCAACATTCCAGAACAGTTAAGGACCGATCGTTGGCCGTCCAAAGCTGCCACTGGGGATGAATTCTGCAGCAGCCACAGATGGGAACAGGGACAAAGGTAAGAAGATACGCATGCTCTGAATCCCTGACGGCAGACGGGAAGACAACACGAGCGCCTTGCATTGGGACTCATGGTTTTTGTGAGATAGACCAGTGACGTAAGTTTCAAGTGGTGTTTGAGGACTGCTATATCATCAACTTGGCGTGCCAGTGAATGTCCCGCTGGGCTTGACCATCGGTCTTAAAGTTGTGAATGACAGTCGAAGTTGTGGCTGAAGGTGGTTCGGCTATTTCCGAAATGGGCAATGTGCACAGGGCGCGTTGTTCTCGTCGCGCGTGCACGACAACCCAACTATCGCGCAACATCAACCACAACCGCGACGTTGCAACGTCTGGCAGCATCGCCAGCTACTTGCGCGGTTTCATGGCGGCGCGACCAGTCTCAGAACTCGCCAAGTGGGATGGCCGTCTCGACAAACAGCGACAAAACTCTAAATGGCGCCGCTCTTCGTCCAGGCTCGCTCGTGATCCGTACCACACACCTCTTGAAAATCAGTCTTTCGGCAAATTACAGCCTTCAAGCAAGTCTTCCGACATGAGACGCGCTGAGCAGTCTACTTTTCGTCCGAATCTCGAGGTGCGGACTTTCCCCCATCTTTGTTGTCGTCTTTCACCCACCGCGTGCCCGACAGCGTGACTCATTGGCCAACTCAACTGCATATGCGCGACTTCGCAGTCGTGCCGATACCAGATCACCATTCTCCCATAACATGCATCATCACCGTCGGGCATCTGTCACGGTAAATCTCCCCCTTTTCCCGTGTGACCGTTCTTCTTCACGATCCACGCAGCACACCACTCCAAGTCCAGCATTGCCACCATCCCCTTTTATCACATCCTCAACATCATCCCACATCACCCCTAACTCTTCTGTATATACTTCTCGCGTCCATAATTCACGACACCACTCATCACGTGAACGCATCGCACTGTTGCAACCTGCGTCCAAGATTGATTCAGATGTAATAGATCTCACTTTGGAAGATACCGAAGACGAACTTTCCGTCACCGATATGTTGGTCAGTCCTCGGTTCCGGCCCGGCGTGATGCATTATTGATCGTCGTCATCCTACATAGGTTCCCAATAGGACGAATTACCACAATCAGTATGCTGATCCGGGTCCAAGCCGTCAGCCCTTGTCTTCCGCGAGCAGTTCCCCAATAGCTCCGGAACAATCCCTTTTCACTCCCCCTCCACCACCAAAGAGACGTACCCGACTGTTTGTAGCGGTCCCGTCGTTCCCAAAAGGATTGACCAAGGCCGATTACCAGCCACTCTCCCGCCCTCTCGTTGTGCCATCGTCAGGTACCACTGTCATTAACACACTCGGCGATTCGTCCCCAGCGGAACCCTCTTTCACAGAGGAACACACCCCATCCCAGAAGCGGAAGGGGAAGGAACGCGAACATGGTGCAGTCTCTTCTCGCCAGGGGTACAAGCAGCGTCCTTCTGCTAACGGGGCAGCCGTGGATTCCAGTGCATTTCTAGACGCGTTCTATGGACACATAATGATCCCTCTCCTTGATGACGACACTTATCCCCCACTTACTACTTTGGACCTTGTTACCAACACGCGTTTTTATTTCGCCGGCGCGTGGCGTGCACACGCATCAAGGCTTCGGGAGGCCGAGCTTGACTGGATTTCCGACTATAGCCTGCGTGGAAAGGCATGCATTCGGGCTCAATCAGGGAATAGCCCGTCGCCTCCTACCTCCGGAGCCGCTGGCTTTGTCTCAAGTGTGCAGCTACGACCCTGGGAGTTGGTTTTACCAGAGAGTTCGGCCCAGGACAATAGTACAGAATATACTTTGGATGGGCCGGCGCCTACGACGGGAAGCGACTCCGCCACTGGTGGCGATGTCGACTACTTGTTACTGCCGGACGATGCCCTGCCTGGCCCAAGTGCCACGTCCAACCTGGCGCCTTCCAATTCGACAGTCTCTCAAGGTTTGACGATTGTCGAAGCGGAACATGACATGGATCAATATTTCAATGGCCTTGGCGACTCTCCGGTTGCGCACGTCCTTCCCCGTCAACAGCCCGCTCCGACGCATACCTTCCGCCCTAATCTGCTTCAGTCTGCGGGGAATAGTCAGACGAACTCCCTTGCATTGGGTTTCCCATCCTTGGAGCTCGATCCCCGACTGGCAGACACAGGTGACCACGAATGCTTCTTGGGAGTACCCCCAAGCCCCCCTCCAGTGAACACGGAGTCATCAGCAGCTCCAGGGCCTATGGCCGAACCTCCCTTTGAACCTGTGAACTACTTCCCGGCTTCGCCAAATAATATCTTTGAAGCGTCCCCTGCGGGTGCCTGGTCGTTCGAGCAGGGAGAGGGCTTACCAGACAACGATCTGCCTTCCGACAATCACGTTGCGCCCAGCATTTCTAGTACTATCGATCCCTCTCTTCTTGGTCCGGAACAATCCGAAACACAATTGCCGGCACCTAAAGCTACCACTCCGAGACGGCGGTCCAAACTACCGGATCCAGTCATCTATATCCGTCGTCCGATCGATTCTTCGAGCTTACCCTTACTATCGGGAAAACGGCCAGTGCAAATAAAATACCGTGATCCAGGGGGCTCTCCCACTACTCCTTCGACACAGACAGGGACTAACGAGGCGCCATCGAACCTTGACGGGAATTCAATTGAACAAACTGGGAATGAAACTGACGAGCCTCCACACACAAAGAGGCGCTCGGTACCGTCGCGCAAGCTACGTGAATCTTACGACGCATCCGACTCTGGTTCCGATTATATCCCGGAAACCTCCACGTCCAATATCAAGCTGAAGCTCAAAAGGCCAAGCCTCAGAGACAAGGAATCGATCGTCGAGCACCAAGCCGAGGGAGATGAGACCGCCCCAACAATGTCATACTGTCATCAGTGCCGAAATAAATCCGCGCGACCCAAGATGTTCTGTTCCAACGTACTCCAGGGCCGTGTTTGCGGAAAGCGCTTCTGCAATCGATGCATCCTCTACCGGTAGGTCCATTTGATCCCTTTCCTTGGATGATTTTCTTAGTGAACCTTCTTTGTTTCCCTGTTCCTCATCTGCATTCACACTGATCTTTGGGCGTGGGTTTAGATACCCTGACGTTACCTTCGACGAACACAGCGCGGGTTTCTTGTGCCCAGTATGCACAAACACATGCAACTGTTCATTCTGCTCGAGGAACAGGGGCGAAGAGTTTATTTCAATGAGGCTCGGAGGACTCGCAGCCTCGTTCTTCAAAGCCAAAGTGACGCTCGTCCGAGACGTCGGTAAACCACCCCCTCACCAAAAGTCACCTCCAGCGAACGTAGACGCCCGGCGGAGTGTCAGTGCAACGACGACGCCGACACCCGAACCGAGCGCATTGCCATCGCATCCGAAGTTTTGGGCGCATGTGTACGGGATGGAAGGCGAACGTGTCGGGAGCGCCTTCATGACGCCCGAACACATGGAGCGTCTTCGGGCAGGCGAGCCGTCTAAGCTATCTTCCCTTTCGCAGCCTCAGCCACACTCATCGAAAAAAGCGCGTAAGCCTTCGAAGCGGGACAAGACACGAGACAAACCAAGGGGACCACGCGTGTTCGTCGGGCGTCCGCTCGCGTCGTGGAAGATCGGGGCCGTGCGCGATGTAGAACCCAGCGTGGACGTGGAGACGAACTGGGACGAGGGCAAGGCCGAGGACCAACAAGGGCAAGTCAATGCTCGTCGCCACCGCCGACGCCGCCGATGTTACATCGGCAACCCTGCACCCCTGTACGAGCCCTACCAGCGCATCCCGAGCACGGCGAGTCCCACGTCGCCGCCATCGTCGCGCTGCTCGACACCTGCGGCAGCGCTCGACTCAGATGGGAGTATGTCGCCGCTGTCCGGCTTGGAGGCGGACGATTGGCCGCAGCCCGAGGTGGGGGAGTGTTGCACGTGGGAGCCGCCTGCGCCGCCTGGCACGATCGTTCCTGGTGGTCTCTCTCGGCCATTTGTACCTGGTCTTGGGTCACCCCCTGGTGCCGTGGGTGTGTGGCCAGACGTGGATGGGCCGCAGGGTGCGGGCTCGAGCTTGACGATGGAGGTAGACGGTGCAGAAGCGCAAGCATCGGGGTCGGCGGCGTTGTCCGACGAAGCCGTAAAAAGGGCGATAAGTGCGGCGCTTGCAGCGCTCAGTCTCACACCGCCTTCTTGATACGTCTTCTTTTCTAAATAAGCAAAAGCAATAATGTCCGACTTATGAGTATATAATGTGCTTGGTTAACGAGGTGTTCAGGAAGTACAAGGGGAACTACACAGGAATTAGAGGTACAGATTCAACTAGATACATAATCGATAATCGCCCATTGAATGCGCGTGTAGTATTCTCGCCGACCAGGGGAGATGCGCATCTATGTCGGTATACGAATTACACCTAGGAAAACGGCCCAGGTGTGAACACGCGGGCGAGAACACGAGACTAGATGTGGTACGTACTAGCCACATCCAGATGGCCTCCAGCGAGTTCCTGGGTGGGGGATCGTTGAATCTGGTCCGAGTCGCGTGGTCAGTGTCGGTACGACGCAACGCGCCGTTCTCGACGATGAAAGCGGTACCCACGTCATTTCCTCGAATTCTCGCACGTTACTAACCAAGTCTATTTCTTCTGCGCTCTTGGTATCCACTTCCATCACCAGCTTAGCGCTGATGTAGAGCACAGGAAAGAGCACGACGGGTAAGTACTGGGTCACGAATATAGGAGTGGACCAGTGACCCTTGAGAAAGGCCGGCCAAGCGCCCAACTGGTCATCAGGGGAACCGAGATAGCGGGGACGGTGCACAACGATAGAAAAGAGCGGGCGTCAAAGGATGCAGCGACTAGACACCATAACAAGAGACACCCACGAGGAGGACAAACGCAGACCCACAGACACACCACCACCCCGCGAACGGCTGCAACCTAGAGGTGAACGGGAGATCTTGCCTTTTAATACCCTTTGCTTTCATACCCTCGTAGAACCTGAGGTACGTCACTCCGATACCGAACCAGGTGACCAGAGCAGAGGTAGCGGCGAAGTTGGAGAGCCAGGTAAAGGCAATGCCAGAACTGCTCCCGAGCGACATATAAGCGAGGAAGGCAAAGCAAGCAGAGACTCCGACGGCCACGTAGGGCAACCCAGAGCGCGTCGTGCGACTGAAGAGCTTTGAAGCGCCACCAGAGACAGCAAGACCATCTAAGGGAGGGTGTATTAATTAGAGATCACTTGAACTAGCAGACCACGCAGAAGTTAAAATGGCAGCATTGATGATCTACAAGCGTCAGTCTGACAATGAAATGAGACGCTCTAATCTGTAGCGTACTGAAGGCAAGATCTTGATACCAGCTTCGTTGAAAGCAATGACGAACGGAGAAGCAGAGGCGTTGTTGGAGTCGAGGTTGAGCAATGGATTGTTCGAAGGGACAAGTAAGCCAATAACGAATACACCCCCAATATAGAATACCAAGACACGAAAGTAAACCCTCCTGATTGCCTTGGGGATGTTCCGGCGGGGATTCCTGGCTTCAGCAGCTGCCATCTAGAGATACAGATGTCAGAGGGGGCAAGAAATCGAGATAATAAAACGAACTGCTACTGCTTCAGTGCCAAGGTACGCAAACATAGCTTGAGTGACGACACTGCAAGTGCCGAGGAAGTGGCCCTTTGGACCAGTGAACCCATAGTAGTCGGTGAACGGCCCTGGATTCTTCCAGTACCGGAACCCGATGCGATCGTGCTTTGGACCTCCACCTAAATCGACGATGATACCAAGAACGATCATCCCCACTATTGTAAGGACCTTGATCGAGCTGGAGACAGATGTATGAATAGGAAATCGGCGCAAAGCATAACGGTGGTGTTCACCTGAACCAGAACTCTGTCTCTCCATATACTCCTATGGCGGATTGTGAGAATAAAAAACAATTATAGAGAAAGCTCTAACCGACGCCGAGGGTGTTAATACCAATGGCGACGACCAAGCACATAGTAATCCAGACGGCAGGGCTGATAGTCTTGTCCCAAAAACTGACGACATTTGCTGCTGCGCACAATTCGGCTGGAAGACATTCATCAACAAAGGATCCTCGTATGTAATTGTACTTACTAGGTAGGGTCAGCTACGCCGCAATGGTGAGCCTGAAAAACGCTGGATCCGACAGTGAACTGATCTCACCGCCCATCCATACCAATAATTCCAACCGATTGCAAAAGCAAAGGCAGGATCAACAAAACGCTCGGCGAGTTTGATGAAACCGCCAGGGAGAGGTAGGAAAGCAGACATTTCACAGAGGGAGATCTGGGATGAAAGGTAAGATGATACGAGCCCGGAGCCAGTGAAGAGAGGGTGAGACCATGGTGGCAAAACATATTGATCCCATGAATAAATAGCCCAAGAGCAAGCCGAGGGGACCTCCATCCCTCAGCGAGCTCGCAGTTCCAAGGAAAAGACCTGTGCCAATGACACCACCAATGCTAAAAGCAATGGTCAGCTGGGGATGCCGGAACGGTAAGCGCCGAATATTTTGCACCTAATCATGGCTACATGACGATTCTTGAGCTTGCGGTGTAGGGTGTGAACTTCGGGGCCGTCTACAGAGTTGACATTGTTGGTAAGATTCCGTTGGCCATTACTCTGGTCGGACGATATGACGAAGGATGACATGACGAAGGACGACATGACGAACGAGAAGAGAGGCAGGTGGTGTGAGAGCGATGAGACCTATTTAGTAGCTGTCAGTGGTAGATGCCCGTTGGTTTATATCATACTGTGGCTGGTGGCCGGATACGTACTTTGCTCATCCGAACATCCTAGACATCAGGGTTGGGGACGGGGAGACTCGGATGGCCATCTTTCTGTCAGGCACGCCCTGCCCTCAGAAGCGAATCAGGAAATAAAGGGGTTATGTTTCGTAATGATTTCACCTGCTCCAACTGCACCATCACGAGCCAACTATTTGCTCGCACATCAATGCATATTTTCGACATGGTATATGAACTACATCTAAGTAAACGGCGAAGGTGAACACGCATGCAAAAATGTGAGATTCAATGTAGTACGTACTAGTCCCATCCAAATTGCCTCCCGTCTGTGCCGCCTGAGTGGAGGATCGAAGTCTCTGCTCCGAGTCGTGTGGTCAGCATCGTGCGACGCAACGCATTGTCCACGACAATAAAAGTGGTACCTACACCATTGCTTCTACGTGGTATTAAAGTCCATGTCTCGCGCCCTGACGGTGTGCACGCGCATGACCAGCTTTGCGCCGAAGTAGAGCACGGGAAACAAAACAACGGGAAAATATTGGGTCACAAACGTGGCAATGGACCAGGGTCCCCTGAGGAAGGCTTGCCAAGCACCAAACTGGGGAAGCGAAAGGTGTCAAGTGGAGTAGGTACATCCGAGTCCAAACGACAAGAGGGACACGCACGAAAAGAGCAGCCGCACACCCACAAACACACCACCATGCCGCAAATGGTTGCAGTTTAGAATTCAAGGGGAGTATTTGCCTGTCCATGCGCTGGACTTTCATGCCCTCGTAGAACCTGAGATATGTCACTCCTATTCCGCACCAGGTGACCAGACCGGCGGTAGAGGCGAAGGTAGAGAGCCGGGTGAAAATAATTCCAGAATAGTTCCCAGGCGATATGTAAGCGAGGAGCGCAAAGCAAGAGCAGAGGCCGACAGCGATGTGAGGCAACCCAGAGCGCGTTGTGCGACTAAAAACCCTTGGAGCACTGCCAGAGAGGGCAAGACCATCTGCAAGACAATGTATTGGTCACGAGTCCAGTCAATGAAGAGACACATACATAAACTACGTGATGAGAGGTAGAGGTCAGTTGAAGCAGTAGACAATGCAGCAGTTAGAATGGCAGCATTGATGATCTACAAGTGTCATTGTCTGAAAATGATACTAAACGCTCTGGTCCGTAACGTACCGAAGGCAGGGCCTTGATACCGGCATCATTGAAAGCAATGACGAACGGAGAAGCCGAGGTATTGTCGGAGTCGAGGTTGAGCAACGGATTATTGGAAGGGACAAGTAAGCCAATAATGAGTGCGCCCCCAATATAGAACAGCAAGACACGAAAGTAAACCCTCTTGATTACTTTGGGGATGTTCCGGCGGGGGTTCCTTGCTTCAGCAGCTGCCATCTAGTGATACTGACAGGTCAAGCAGGGCAGGAAGGAGTCGTGGAGAGAAAACGAACTGTTACTGATTCAGTGCCAAGGTATGCGAACATAGCTTGGCTGACGACACTGCAAGTGCCAAGGAAGTGGTCCAGTGTACTAGTGAACCCGTAGTGGTTTGCGAATGGTCCAGGATCCCTCCGGTATCGGAACCCGATGTGATCGTGATTTGGACCTCCACCTAAATCGACAAGGATACCAAGGACAATCATTCCTGTTATTGTCAGGACTTTTATTGAGCTAGAGGCAGGTCAATGAGCAGGGAATAGGATGAAAGTCTGATGCTAGAGTCCACCTGAACCAGAACTCCACCTCTTTGTATGCACCTATAGTACGGCAGATGAGAGGAGAAGGAGGGTATTACAGGGAAAGTTCTTACCGACACCGAGGGAGTTAATCCCAATGGAAACGACCAAGCACACTGTGATCCAAACGGCAGAGCTGGTAGTCGTGTCCCAGAATCTGATAAGAGTTACCATTGCAGATAATTCGGCTGAAAGACATTTAGCGACAAAGGACCGTCATATTTGATTTCACAGACCAGGTAGGCTCAGCCGCGTTACAAGAGTGAGTGAGCGAGTTATATTTGACGTGGGATAATCTCACCGCCCATCCATACCAATAATTCCAACCGATTGCAAAAGCAAAGGCAGGATCAACAAAGTGCTCGGCGAGTTCAATGAGCCCGCCTGGGAGGGATAGGAAAGCCGACATTTCACAGAGACAGAGCTGTGGTGAGAAACAAGACCGTAAGACAATATGCGCCTCGGGTTGGTGAAGGAAGGGACAGACCATGGTGGCGAAACATATTGATCCCATGAACAAGTAGCCTAAGAGTAAACCAAGGGGACCACCGTTTCTGAGGGAGTTCGCTGTTCCGAGGAAGAGACCTGCACCGATGACACCACCGATACTGGAAGCAATGGTCGGTTGGAGTACTAGAACGGTAAGGGCTGAGGATTGTATACCTAATCATGGTGACATGAAGATTCTTCAGCTTGCGGTGCAGGGCAGTCTGAACCTCTGGGTATGATTGTCCCCCAGTACTAGTAATCCTGATGTCGGCATCGTAAGAGGGTCTCTGTTGGGTGGTATCTTGGTCGGACTCCATGATGAACAAGAAGAGAGGCGGCTAGTGTGAACGCAGGAAGCCTGTATAGTAGAGGCCCGTTGGCAGAGGTAGGACTAGCATCTGCCCGTGCTGATAAAGTGGCTGGCGACCATATGTACCTTTGTTCGTCAGAATGAAAGACACCGCCTTCAGATTCAGAGCTTGTCGCTGACCAAGAGTCTCGAAATGAAATTGCCAATGAGAAAAAGAGCAGCGAGATGTGAAAGCGATATGAGTATAGGGAGCAGCGTCTGCAGTCGCAAGTGCGTTTTACAACCAGAGACCAAGCTGCGAGGTTGGAAAGACATCGTAAACCGTTACATCAATGTCACGGTCCCACACTTTGACTATAGCTACAAATAGCCGGGGCTCAAAAAAAAAAACTGTCCAGCCAAACCAAACGCTTTCATTCAGCGGCAGAACAAGACTTCAACTTCAATGTCTTTTACATTTTTGCGTTCTGAAAACTTTCCACCCACGCTCCAGTGAGCATTGGAGTTGGTCGAAATGGAAACCAGCCTGAGCCTTGGCTGCATCGGTCTGTCTCTATTGTCTTTAACCTCAGAACCACTGCACCAGTCACATCAGTCCGGCGCTCGGGATCGGCTCGGACGGCACCCTCACGCCGTTGCGCAAGTTGGGGGCAGATAGTTAGCGGCGAGAGGTGGGGGGGTACTTGCTGTGCGTGGGGTCGCCACCGCCGCCAGGCACGATCGTTCCTGGTCTCTCAGAGTCTGGCCCGTTTGTAGCGGAACCAGTCTCGAGCCTCCCCCTGGTGCCGTGGGTATGTGGCCTGAAGTTGACGGGCTGCACTGAGGCCTCCGTCCGCATTCGGGTTCGGGCGTCGGACGATGAGGAGCCAGCGCCAGCGTCGCTGGCATATTGTCCAACGAAGACGTGGACAAGAGCGACCAGTGCTGCGCTGGTAGCCTTCTTGATAGAGGGTCTTGAGAGATGCAAGAAATATTGCCCAACTTATGGACAAAGTGTATTTCAAGAACTATGAAGAGGAACAAATTCAAATAAATTATCAATAATCACATGTGCAGTGTCTTCGCCGTCGTGGAGGACATGGGGTACATGGTAAGTACCTATGTATGTCGGGGGGTATACATATTACATCTAGGGAAGCGGTGGAGGTGAGCACGCGAGCGAAACACGAGACTCGATGCAATACGTACTAGCCACATCCAGAATGCCTCCAGCCAGTTCCTCGGTGGGGGATCGTCGTATCTGCTCCGAGTTGCATGGTCAACATCATGCAACGCAGCCATTCACGACAACAAAAGACGCCACGTACATCATTGCTTCGAATTCTGCCACGTGGGTCTCAAAGTCCATGTCTTCTGCCCTGACGGCAGGCACGCGCATGACAAGTTTGGCACCTCCGTAGAGCACAGGGAACAACATGAGCGCCAAGTACTGGATCAGGAACTTGGGGGTGGACCAGCCACCCTTGAGGAAAAATTCCCAACCGCCAAACTAGGGAAGCAAAGGGTTGACATCGCAGTGCGGGACGTAGGCAGTGCATAAAGAGCGGACGTGGGTCAATGCGGTGACTGTACGCAAGAACAACGGATACTCACGAAGAGGACAAACGCACACCCACAGACACACCACCATCCCGCGTAAGGCTGTAACCTAGAGGCGAAGGGGAGTATTTCCCTGCCGATACGTTGTACTTTCATGCCCTTGTAGAACCTGAGATACGTCACACCGATACCGAACCAGGTGATCAGACCCGTCGTAGACGCGAAGTCGGAAAGCCGGGCAAAAGTCTCGCCAGAATTGTACGCAGGCGACATGTAAGCGAGGAGCGCAAAGCAAGAGCAGAGGCCGACGGCAATGTGGGGCAACCCAGAGCGTGTTGTGCGACTGAAAATTCTTGGAGCACTACCGGAGACAGCAAGACCGTCTAAGGGACGATGTGTTAATCACGAGTGCAATCACTAAAAAAGACGCGTACACAGACTACGCGACGCGAGGTAGAGGTCACTTGAACTAGCGGACCACGCAGCGGTTAAAACGGCAGCGTTGAGGATCTACATGCAGTATCAGAGTCTGACAATGAAACGAGATGTTCTAATCCTTAACGCACCGCAGGCAAAACTCTGATACCAGCTTCTTGGAAAGCAACGACGAACGGGGAAGCGGAGGCGTAGCCGGAGCTCTGGTCTAGCGACTGTTTGTCCCAAGGGACAAGCAAGCCAATAACGATCACACCCCCAATATAAAATACCAAGACACGAAAGTAAACCGTCTTGATGGCCTTGGGGATGTTCCGGCGGGGATTCCTTGCTTCAGCAGCTGCCATCTGGTGATAAGGATAGGTCGGGCCAGGGAGAAAGGTATCGTGATGAGAAAACGAACCGCCACTGATTCAGTGCCAAGGTATGCGAACATAGCTTGGCTGAGGACACTGCAAGTGGCGAGGAAGTGGCCTTTTGGACCAGTGATCCCCATGTAGTCCGCGAATGGTCCAGGATGCTTCCAGTATCGGAACCCAATGCGATCGTGCTTCGGGCCTCCACCCAAGTCGACAATGATACCAAGAATAATAATTCCAGTAAATGTAAGGACTTTGATAAAGCTAAAGGAGGATGGATTGTGTCGGAAAATGGATGGATGCCTGATGCCAATATTCACCTGAACCAGAACTCTGCCTCCCCGTATGCACCTATCGCAGTTTGTGAGAATAAGAACGGTTCTAGAGAAAGTGCTTACCGACGCCGAGGGCGTTAATCCCAACGGCAACGACCAAGCCCAAAGACACCCAGACGGCAGAGTTGGTAGTCTTGTCCCAAAGCTGGATGATGGCTGCAGCGGCAGCTAATTCGGCTAGGAAACATTCAGTATACAAGGGTTTCCATATTTCCATATTTGATGATACGGACCAGGTAGGGTCAACTGCGTCGCAAGGATGAGTACGGGTGCTGAATTTAACGGGCAACCGATCTTACCGTCCATTGACACCAATAATTCCAACCAGTTGCAAAAGCAAAGGCAGGATCAACAAAACGCTCGGCGAGTTTAATGAAACCGCCAGGGAGCGGCAGGAAAGCCGACATTTCACCGAGAGAGATCTGTCACGAGAGGAGATTAAGATGATGCACGCTTGGGGTCGGTGGAGACAGTGACGGACCATGGTAGCAAAACATATCGACCCCATGAACAGGTAGCCCAAGAGCAAACCGAGGGGACCACCGTCACTAAGGGAGGATGCTGTTCCGAAGAAGAGACCGGTACCGATGACACCACCAATACTAAGCGAAGGCCAGTTGAGTTGCAGAAACCGTAAGCGCTGAGGGTATGTACCTAATCATGGCGACATGACGACTCTTCAGCCTGCGATGGAGGGCGGTGTGCACCTCTGGAAATATTTGGTCCTCGACAGACCTGACGTCGACATTGTTCCGGTAGGCGAGTCCCCGTTGGCTGCTACCTTGGTCGGAGGGCATGATGAACGAGAAGAGAGATAGCCTGTGTGAGAGCGGGAAACCTATAAAGAAGTCGTTGACAGAGGTACGTACCGCCGTCCTGTATCCGACCGGTGCTGATAAGGTGGCTGGTGGCTGCATATCCGCATTGATCACCGTAACTGGCAGGGGAATGACTCGCAGGTCGAACAAGGTGACCAAGCGCCTCGAATGCCAAAAAAAACAAGGATACGGAAGCAAGACGTGAATGCGAGCCACGTCTCAACTTGTTGAAGTCATAACCACGTGTCTTGCCAACCAAAGAGAAAGCTACGACTTGAAGCAAGTTCAACAAGTTCCAACTTGAAAGTCTAGACCGACGATGGCGGTGGCGTGGTAAACTGTTGGATCACGAAGCTTTTTATGTAATATAACGTAGGGGCGGAGAAGAACGTCCGTCGTTCGCCTGTCAATAAGGGAAAGTTCAGACGTACCGACATGATGGAATTGAATCGACGTGCTCACAGTACAAGGCTTTGATGCTAGCACATGCTCTTGGTGTACCAATCGAAATAGATGCTTCACTGCCAAGTCTCGCCAACCTTCTTGATATTCCCTGCTCCATCCCCACATCTACATGTTCACCATCGGTGTCTAGCAATTCCAGTCTTTTCACGATTACCGATGACCTGCAAAGCACGTGTGCCTCCCCACCCTTCCGGTAGCTGCATACGCTGTCAAAGGAAGCCCCGAGTTTCGCCCGTGCTTCCTCTGTGGCCACTCAGGCTGCTCGCCTGGACCACGCTCTGGGCTCACAACGTGCTGGTACCTTGAATCAAGGACGGTGACACTGCATGGTGAGGAACGGCCCTCGATGCTCGAAAGGTTGCCACTGGCAGGAAGGTTGGGTGCGATCGCATGATGTCGGCGTGCTGGGTGAGTCGACCGACTGGGCTGAGGTGGCGCACTCAACGACGACGGAGATGCCACGGTCTGTGAAGCGAACGGCTGAGGCAGTGGTAGCGGTGGTGGGTGGTATGGGTGACGTACCACTATAGACTGTGCCTGTGTGAGCGAGCAGCTTTTCGTGTCAGCACGGCTCAACGTCACGGTGACACGATGGACGACAATGGCACACTCACCCACAGAACGTTGTCATCCTTTTCAGCCTGTGTATGGGTATGCTTGTATCTCTCCACCGAGGGAGACATTCCTGCAGTATGGGCGCCAGCGGGGGTGGCGACGCTTCACTGACCTCTCCATCTTTGTCTTTTCGACTGCTGGCACACTCGAATCCGTGCCACTACCACGGCTGCCCTTGTGAGGTCGAGTCATGCCTGGGAAAAGGCTGCTCCAAAGACACGTCAACGGCGAGATCGCTGCAAATGAGAGAGCGGAGGGCATACCAGTCCCAAGCGTCACAGTCGCTGCTGGAGCACCTGCTTGTTGCCGCCAAGAGGGAGGTGGAGCTTCCTGCAAAGCTCTTTGAGCGAGTCAGCTCTCACGTTGAGCCTAGCGTCGTCCAAGCATCACGCACATGCAGATGTACTGGGTCCTGAGCAAGTCGCCGGGGAACGGGAGACCGTCTTCCGGCGGGCTTGTCCCGCAGGCGGCGGCTGCTTGTCCGACTGCCACTGTGAGGGCTCGTTGGTGCCTCCGCGCCCCGTCGGTACGGCGGTCATATGCGAGTCACTGGCAGATCCCACGGACATCGCGGACGCCGTCGTCGGCCTGCTTGGTCATTCCATCGGCTCAGAGTCTGGTTCGACCCGGAGGGGTCGTCGACTGAGGGACGGCGGGGACTGTGTTCAAGCTGGATCAGAGTCTGATGCAAGGTGATGCAGTGGAACGACTCCGAGTCGTCGCGAACGAGCTCGGTTGAACGGAGGGGGGGCAGAAAAGCTTGCAGAGCTTGAGGATAAGTCGCTTGTAGGCCTTGTAACAGACAATCAGTAGCACGAGCGGGAGGACAACGGACAACACGGCGAGTACAAAGTTCAGCGGGGTGGACGCCCCTGATCGTTCGCCGATCGCCCGCTTGTGATACGTTGGGACCAGCGCGTACGCTGAGCAGTACCACTGCAGACGTGATCGGGGAGCCCAACGAATCGGCGGCGGCGGGTCAGGTGGGCGCATGGGACGAGGACGAGGGCGGAAACGGCGGCTGAGCGTTCGTCGTTCAATGTTCATACTATAGCGTGGGGAAAAGGACAAAGCCGGCATCGCCACTGCCATGACTTCTGCCCCTAACGAAGGATCATGGCTACTGTTAAACGAGTTCACATCTACCTGCACATTGCATCCACCGACGAATGGATTTGCGCTCTCTCCATCCCGCGTATTGATATCGAAAGACTCACCCGCCGCCCGCTCAAGTGGCTTCGTTTTGCGACATTTACTGTTTGTGGCGCCAAAGGGCACCTTTATACTACTCAACCTGAAGGAGGCGAGATAGTCGACTATGAGAATGTCTCATTCGGCGACCT
>JBBPOE010000475.1:0-22112 GCA_038091295.1 Tylopilus felleus | reverse complement strand
ACCATCCCCGCTGTGCACTATATGTAACGCAGAGTAATGAAAGCACTGCCATCTGGGATTTGTCTGATTGATGTCTGAGGGTGTCGGACGATTTCGTGGTTCACTACGTAAAAGGGGTATCTCGGAGGGGGGATTCGGAGGTACGGAGCGCCGAGTTTTCTCGTCCTTTTGGAAAATCGACAGCGCTCGAGATCCGTGATCTGCCTAATTCGGCGCTCCTGCACGATTTCTGTACACTTTTCGTAGCTCTTATAATCCCGGCTTTGTCCCATCATGTCCTCCTCGATCTTCCCTCACCCCAACCTCGTTGACATGGACATGGACATTGGTCAAGGAACCCATCTCATCGTCGTCTCCAACCGGCTCCCTGTTACAATTACCAAGGATGCTTCGGGCGAATACCACTTCAAGATGTCTTCTGGTGGACTCGTGTCCGCCCTCTCCGGCTTCAAGAAATCCTTGAACTTTACATGGATCGGTTGGCCAGGCTTCTGCATCCCCCCAAAGGATCGACCGTATGTCGACAAGCGACTCCTGGACGAATACTCTTGCCATGCCGTCTACCTCGAAGATGACGTCGCCGACCGCCACTATAACGGTTTCTCCAACTCTATCCTATGGCCTCTTTTTCACTACCACCCCGGAGAGATGAACTTCGATGAAGAAAACTGGATGGCCTACCGACAAGCGAATCTCCAGTTCGCCGAGGTAGTCCGCGCCCAGATTACTCCTGGTGCAATGGTTTGGGTGCAAGACTACCACCTCATGCTCCTGCCCATGATTCTTCGAGGACTTGTCGACGGGTCAGCGAGCGGGGACTGGCAGAAACGTGAACTCTCCAAGATCACGGAAGGTTTCGAGGAAAGCTTCTCTACTAACACGGAAAAAATTCCCGGCGTCAAAATAGGCTTCTTCTTGCACACCCCTTTCCCGAGCAGTGAAATTTATCGGTGCGCATCTGGCCCGGTATCCGATCCGAGCCAACACTGACAAGCGCTCAGCATCCTTCCCGTTCGCCGCGAAATCCTCCTCGGCATACTATTCTGTGACCTCATCGGGTTCCATACATATGACTACGCACGTCATTTCTTGTCTTCATGCACCCGCATACTCGGCTTGCCCACGATGCCCAACGGCGTCGAGTTCGAGGGGCGTTTGGCACACGTCGGCACATTTCCCATCGGCATCGAACCTGGTTCTTTTATCGAGGTGCGGGTTTGCATACGTCATATTGGATCGCTCACTGAGCAAGAATCGAACAGAACTTGAAGAAAGACTCGGTCAAGTCGCGCATTGCTCAGTTGGAGCAACGATTCGCGGGTGTGAAGCTTATCGTTGGTGTTGACCGCCTCGATTACATCAAGGGTGTCCCCCAAAAGTTGCACGCGCTCGAACTTTTCCTTACGCAACACCCTGAGTGGATTGGAAAGGTAAGCATTTGCACCACCCCCGTGTACGCGATGAGATTAACGTTTTTGGAGGTGGTGTTGGTTCAACTCGCTGTTCCTTCTCGTCAGGACGTGGAGGAGTATCAGAACTTGCGATCGACAGTGAACGAATTGGTTGGACGCATCAATGGCCGCTTTGGGACGGTGGAGTTCATGCCTATCCATTTCATGCACAAAAGCTTGCCGTTTGACGAACTTTGTGCCCTGTACGCTGTCAGTGACGTCTGCCTTGTTTCATCCACGAGGGATGGAATGAATCTCGTAAGGGTCCTTGTCTTGGCTGCAACGTTCTCTGACGTCCACGTTGCATTAGGTGTCATACGAATATATTGCCTGTCAACAGGCTCGTCAGGGTGTCATGATCATTTCTGAATTCGCAGGAGCAGCTCAGAGTCTTAATGGGTCCATTGTCGTCAACCCGTGGGACTCGCAGCAGGTTGCGGACGCGATTCATGAAGCTGTCACGATGGACGCTGAGAAACGCGCTGAGAACCATCGCAAGCTGTTCAAATACGTCAACAAGTACTCCGCGGCTTTCTGGGGATCAAGCTTTATCAAGGAAATGGGCCGGCTGAAACGAGACGCTCTAGACAAAGAAGGTCAAGCAGAACTAATGCAAAGAAAGGACGAAGAGCCAGGAAGCGACATGGTGAACGGGCGAGTGCTTACCCCGCAGGTGGTGAGCCCCACACCATGAGGCTTCGGAGAAGGTGTGACTTTTCGTATATTCAGGGATTAATGCAGGCGATGGTATTACATACTGTACCAGCCCTCCGTTCATCCGATTTATCTATTCGCTGGCTCTTTTATATGATTATTCCTTTTTTACGCAAGTTCTTATAACGAACAGGATTTCTAGAACGTAGACAAGAGCTACCGTATTACGCCTTTTCTGGGTCACCATTCCATTAGAGTTTCTTGTGCACAATGTGTTCAAAACGTGCAGTCGTTCCGTTCGCTTACATGGATTCCATGAGATCTGCGGGTGTCTGTGGGGAAGATGAGTAATGGAAGCTCAACTGTCCCTGGTTAATGTCATTGTGGGTCATGCATCATGATGTTGACATTCCGACCCTTTCAATCATGTAAGTGTCCAATACACATATGTACTCAAGTGCATCGCACGCGGAAGCTTTTGACTGCACCACCCGTAGTAACTTTTCATCACGCTGTGTTGGCCACTTGAAGCCGAAACATTAACTGTCACCACGCTTCCATAGCAATCTTGACCATCTGGTCCACTCTCCCAACGAACCGGTATCCTAGTGATCACACTGGTCCGCTTCCAGGGTCTTTCCTGAGAATACCTCTCAGGTTGCTCATGCCAACACCTCCGCCCGGACACCACGTTGTTTTATTCGACCTGTGGTGTTGCCGGCCATGGTAAACGTTGTCTGCGTGACACATCGGCATGCCCATTTTCGTCGGCTCCCCAGTCGGCTCTTCCTTCGAAACCGGCTCGGTTTGCGCCGCAACGACCATCTGGTTGGCCCGTTTGCGGCATTTTCCTTCCCGCCCGTTGGTTCTCTGTGGAATGCTTCCAATGGAACGTCCAAGACGTATGCGGTTCCACGGCGGCCTTGCCATAGGGCGTCCAAGCCCATTTTTGTTCCATCTTCTTGCTCCAAACTTGGGTCCGTGCTGCCTTCTGATTGCTGCTGTTATTATTAAATAAATTCCGGGGTCGTGTGGTGACCTCACCGCAGTCGTACCCTATTTTCTGTTCAGGACGTTACTGGGGAGCCCTTGAGCGCAGGCATCCCATGTATCGCAATCGAGTGCTCGTTCTGCAGTGGACGTTGTTGCACGCGCGCAAAAAACGACGACGTGCAGGGTGCGACGTTGACGTAGGTCACTGCGATCACGTTTCTCGCCCAAACCGGTCAATGGCATTCCTCCCGGATGACCCCTCATGGCCCTCACACGCTAGAGACCATCCTTGATCGCAGTTTAGGCTGTGTATCCTTGGCGGCATGGTATGTTGGCTGAAACACCCTCGAATAGACCGCGTTATTGCACACGATCGCCTCAGAGCTGCCACCCGTCTTGTACGTGCGTGTGCGGCATCCAACGGGTTGGCGTCATTCACAAGACGACCGTGACCTGGCATGTCGTCAGTGTTGAGCGTTGAGCGGCCGCTTTGGATGGCGCTGCAAGATCCACCCGATGGGATATCCCCGCATGGGGGCATCGAGTACTGCAGGTGGCAGGACTTGGGCACTGGTTCGTTGATACGCCTGCCAGCGTATTCATATGAACGGCATACACGTTCGTTGAGCGCGAATGTCGAGCTTTTTTTGGCGTTGTGCGCGCCACGGGTGGACAATGGGAGTGAGCTACTTGCAACAATACAGATTTGCCTCACCACATTCCCCAGTCTGTGGGGTCAGTGGGTATAGGAGGGGTGATGTATTCCAGTGATCACTAGTATAGTGTCGACTAAAGGTGTACCTTGGAGCGTGTGGGACTAAGGAACTTGCTGCTCACCATCATATCCAAAATGAGAATCTGACTCACCTAAGTAGTGGAAACATGTTCCTGTCAACAAGTCATAGCCTTGACTAATTTGTATCGCCGTGGGTATGCGAGTTCTATATTGTATAGATTTAGTGGTGGCAAGTCAACTTGTACGTGCTTACACACCTCACAGACGGTGGCTGTCATGTAATTGCTGTATGGAGATGTAGCGGAACTCCTCATCTGATGCGTACTGGAGCTTCCCGTAAAACGATGGCACTCTTTCCCTACGATCTCCACAATAAGGGAACCCTTTTGTTTCATAACCCTTGATTGAGAATCCGTCCGAATGGGCCCGTAGTACGGTAGTATTCCATACTGAGCCCTGTACCTCCAAGGTGAACGTGCACCGTCAAACATCATCGGGGGCTAAGGAATCTCTATGGTCTTCGTTCAATGGAATTGACGAATGTTCGAGTAGTCTACGATTTTAGTAGTTGATACGAAGGCTTGGAATGTGAACAACTTTATTTCCGCCGTGATAAGAGGGGGGGGTCTCATTGTCCGGAACAGGCCTACAAATGTAACGGTTGTTTGGTTCTGTCGGCATAATTATAAACTTGCTTGAATGAGGTTTTGAAAACATGGAACGTTCTGCGTGGAACGACGGCAGGCTGTGTCGGATTACTAGACTTGCTGTTTTTGGAAAGATGAGTACGAAAAGTGCCATGCCGCCGGCGGGCGGACCGACCCGGGTCAAGAAAAAAAAAAGTTTTACGATAGCTGACTCGACGAAGCGTCATGAGCCAACCGAACCGGAGAGGGTAGACTAATGGGCTACTGTGACCTCAGCTTAGCCATCAGGAGGCACATTGAGATGGCTAATATGTAACAGCCAGACACGCTGTGAACACGTGGATTCAGGACCTAGCCGAATAAACAAAATGGGTATGATCATTGATCATTGGGAGAACAAATTGGATCATTACTTGCAGATTGATGCAATGTCATTGTAGTTAATGGGTTGACAGGGGATAGAAGGGCAGGGCGTCGTTCCTCGACGATGAACGCGATGTGACGACAAGGAACGTTCGTGGCGCAGCGACGCGTCACTGGCTCTGTCAGCTGTGGGATCGGGTCGGGAAAGTGAAACTGCATTGTGTGTAGAATTGGATTGCACCGATGTGGCCGGGAATGTCCACAGGCTGTGGAACAGGTCTTGTAAGGTCCGTGCGATGGGAGGCAAAAGGAAAGTGTTCGTCCTACCACACAAAGTGGCGAGCGATAACGGTGTGCAGTAGTATTAGTATCACTTGGCACGTGCATGACGTCGCTGGGGTGAACCGTTGAGGCTCATCAAGGAAAAGGAGTGGATTATCTGAATGAAAGGAGAAAGTTCTTGGGAAGGCGGACCCGCGGAAGGGAAGGGTAGCATCATCAAACACGGGTAGAAGGCGTGGAGGGTCCGAGTCGGGCATGGGTGGGGAGCATGACGTCGCGGTGGATGGGAGTCGCACGGATACCTCGGCCCGCGATGATCTGCGCCCCAAAATGGGAGGTGCTCGGATTGGCGACGGAAACAGAACTTCAACGTTAACGTTCAGCGCGACCACTGGGACAGCCAGCACGTCCAGGACGGAGACGGAGGGGATATTTAAACCGTCAGGAAGAACTGGCTCGCGTTCGTTCGCAAAAGGTGCGTGGGTGGCGTGCCTTGGATGTTTCCGATAGAACACAGGGCTGTGTTTTCGATTCGAATGTTCGATTGAACTCACTAAACCTCCGCGTGCAGTGACCCAAGCGGATGGCGCCTAGTGAATCCTGCCAGCTTGCAGATCTCTTTCCTCGTTGCACTACTATATATCCTTTTCTCTACTCTCTTCCGCTCCCCTCTTCCCCGACATGCCTCCCGCCGCACCAAACATCCCTGCGATCGTCACCACCGATCTCTCCTCCAAACTCTCCCTCGTAAACGACCAGCCTCGCTCTCCCTCCCCTCCTCCAGACCTCCTCTCCCCGTATCCCCCTCTACCGTCTTCCTCCACCCACCGCTCTTCTCTCGACCTTACTCGCTCCCCGTCTCCCTCCCTTACATGTGTATCCTCGAATGACGCAGGCTCTTTCGCCCACCCCCCATCACCCACCCTCTCAACCCAATCTTCCGTACATTTCACAACTTCCCTTGCCTTGAGAGACAACAGACCAGAGGAACGCTCCGGAATTTCGTCTCTCCAATTACTCAGCCCCTCTGCTATTGACAGGACCGCACATCGCAGAATGGGCAGCTTTACTAGTTCACATGATGGCCACAGCTCCATCAACGAAACAGAAGCAGACCACGGCCCAAACGCATTTAATCTCTCTCCCATCCGTCGCCCAAAATCGGATGCCACTAGTCTAACTATCGCCTCTCACGCGCACTTTGACGAATCGTCCAAACTCCATAAACGCTTGTCTGACGACGACACTCCAACACAAATTCAGCAGGAACAACCTCCCAATTCTCCCCCTCTGCAGGACGCTCCACTTGACCTTGGTCCGTTCTCTTTTGACCCGGATCGACTTGCAAGCCTCTTGGATCCGAAGGATTTGGATGGCCTCCAGCGTTTGGGCGGTACCATTGCCATTCTCGAGGGCCTTGGCACTCATCCCACCCGTGGCTTACTTCTCGACCCTGGTCGTCCACCTCTTGCTTCCCCCAGTGCAAGGGAAGGTGCCTCCCATGGGCCCGATCCTCACGTACACAATACCCTCCCAACCGCTGCGGATCAATCCCAACGCGACTCATATTCGACCCCGCGCGCTAGTGATGTGCACAAGCAACCCGACCCTCACACTGCCTCATTGGCAGACCGCAAGGCAGTTTACGGCGAAAATATCCTGCCGCACCGCCCGACGACGTCGCTTCTTGGCCTCATGTGGCTTGCACTCAAGGACAAAGTTTTAGTACGTCAACGTTTTACTTTTGGACCGCCTATTCCTTCATATCCGGCATTTAGGTCTTGTTATCCATAGCCGCTGTAGTATCATTGGCACTCGGCCTGTTTCAGGATTTCGGGACGACGCTCCCTGCTGGCCAGCCGCCTGTCGACTGGGTCGAAGGTGTCGCCATCATCATTGCAATTCTTATCGTTGTAAGTCATCGCCTGATTCTTCTACCTCTCATCGTCACGGCGATCCTAGGTCGTCGTTGGGTCCCTCAACGACTGGCAGAAAGAACGCCAGTTTGACGCGCTCAGCCAAAAGAAAGATGAACGTACTGTCAAGGTCATTCGAAATAGTGAAGAACATCTCATTGATATCAAGGTACGTTGCCCGCATAGTCAGTCCTTTTTTTTTGACGTGTACGTGTCTCGTAGGAGGTTGTGGTTGGCGACATCGCACTACTGGAACCGGGAGAGGTGGTTCCCTGCGACGGAATCTTCCTTTCCGGGCACAATGTCAAGTGCGACGAATCAGCGGCTACTGGCGAGGCTGATGCCGTCAGAAAGGCATCGTATCCAACTTGCCTGGCGCAGAAGAATGCACAGAACAGCCGTGGAGAGGGCGGCACCACCGGAGGGCAGCTAAACTACCCATTGCCCATGGATTGCTTCATCGTCAGCGGTAGCAAGGTGCTGGAAGGTGTTGGTAAATATGTCGTTGTTGCAGTTGGGACAAAAAGCTTTCATGGACGAATCATGATGGGTGAGAAATCTGACCTCACCGCCTTCCCTTGAATGCATCTAATCTCATACCAGCTTTGCGCACCGATACTGAGAATACTCCGTTGCAACTCAAGTTGAATGTTCTTGCAGAACTCATTGCTAAAGCTGGGAGCGTAGCAGGCCTCGTTCTGTTTGGTGCTTTGATGACACGCTTCTTCGTCCAGTTGGGTACGGATAACCCTCCGAGGTTGGTTTTTCTTCCAAGATCGTCTTCCAGTTTCTGATCCTGAATGATCAAGAAATGCAAACCAGAAAGGAATGGCTTTTGTACAGATTCTCATCATCTCCGTCACCCTCGTCGTAGTTGCTGTGCCCGAAGGCGAGTCAAATACGGTCTTGCTGGCCATTTCCGACTGACAATTGCCAAAGGTCTTCCTCTTGCCGTCACGCTTGCGCTTGCGTTCGCTACCAAGCGCATGACACAAGAGAATCTGCTTGTCCGTGTACTTGGTTCGTGCGAGACCATGGCAAATGCTTCCGTCATCTGTACAGATAAAACTGGCACCCTCACACAAAATGCAATGACTGTCGTTGCCGGATCCATTGGTGTTCACGCGAAGTTCGCGCGACAGCTTGAACATAATCAGTCCAGGACGAACGTAGTTGACAAGCATCGTTCTCGCAGGAGTACGGACTCTGGGGTTTCTGGACACACCCGGGATTTCTCTGTCGACCAGAGTCAAATCAATACTGTACTTTCGCCCCAGCTCCGCAAACTCTTCAACGTAGCCATCGCCATCAACACGACTGCCTTCGAAGATGTAGATACTGTGACCGACCAAAGGGTCTTCATCGGTAGCAAGACTGACTCAGCCCTCCTGAGTTTCGCCCAGGAGCTCGACTGGCCCAGGTACAAGGAAATCCGCGATGGGGCTGATATTGTTCAAGTTCTTCCATTCTCGAGCGACCGCAAAGCCATGGGCGTCGTAGTCCAGCTGGAGGACGGCAGCCACCGACTATACGTAAAGGGGGCTAGCGAAATTCTGACAAAGCTGTGCGTTCGCCATGTCGTCGTTTCACCAAAAGCGAATCAGGATAGCGACGAGGATGCCACCGTGGAAACCATGGCAATCGACACATATGCTGAGGTCAACGTCTCCCGTACGATTATCTTTTATGCCAATCAATCGCTTCGCACCCTGGCCATCTGCTATCGTGACTTCGCCGTTTGGCCTCCACCGGGATTGCACCGGAATGCGGAAGAAGATGTATGTTGACCGATCTCACGCCCCTCCTGTGTTCTAATCATCATTTAGATCCCATATGAAGACCTCGCCCGCGAGCTCACTCTCATCGGCATTATGGGCATAGAAGATCCCCTTCGCGACGGGGTCCGACAAGCTGTTGCAGATTGCCAGAAAGCTGGTGTCACCGTCAAAATGTGCACCGGTGACAATGTCCTTACTGCCCGTTCCATTGCTTCCCAATGCGGGATCTTTACAGCTGGTGGCATAATTATGGAAGGACCGGTCTTTCGCCAGTTAAACGATGCAGAAATGCTCGACGTCGTGCCTAGACTCCAGGTTCTTGCACGTTCCTCCCCGGAAGACAAGAAAATTCTCGTTGAAAAGCTGCGCTCCCTGGGGGAGATCGTCGCCGTCACTGGTGACGGTACCAATGACGGACCTGCCCTCAAAACTGCGCACGTCGGCTTTTCGATGGGCATCACTGGTACCGAGGTAGCAAAAGATGCTTCCGATGTCGTCCTTATGGATGACAATTTTTCCTCCATTGTCAAAGCTATCATGTGGGGGCGCTGTGTCAATGACGCAGTCCGGAAATTCCTGCAGTTCCAGCTCTCCACCAACGTGACCGCCGTCGTCGTTACGTCTGTCACAGCCATCATATCGTCGTCGGAGACATCTGCCTTGTCGGCCGTCCAGCTGCTCTGGATCAACATCATCATGGACACGTTCGCTGCCCTCGCGCTTGCTACCGATCCTGCGTCTCCTATTCTTCTCGATAGAAAGCCAGACAAGCTCACCGCACCGCTGTTCACCGTCGACATGTACAAGCAAATCTTTTTGCAGTCGGCCTATCAGATCACCATCATACTCGTCATCCACTTTTTTGGGCTGCAAATTCTCGGTCTTGAGAATACGTCGACGAACGACACGGTTGTGCAGACCGTAGTCTTCAACGTCTTCGTGTTCGCGCAAATATCGAATTCCTTCAATTCAAGACGATTGGACCGCAAGCTCAACATTTTTGCAGGCCTACTGAAGAACCACTACTTTGTTATAGTCACGCTCATCGGTAATTTCCTGCTCCGTGTCTTGCGATTTCCACTTTTAACCATCATTTTGCAGAGATCGTCGTCCAGATCATCATTGTGTTTATTGGCGGCGCTGCCTTCCAGGTCACACGTATCGGTGGTCTTGAATGGGGAATTTCGCTCGCCTTTGGCGTAGTGTCTATTCCCTTGGGCGCTCTCATTCGCCTTTTACCGAACAAGCCCTTTGAAAAATTACTCATCTTCTTGAGGCTCCTTCCTCACCCAGAAGAACTCCCTATCATCAGACCTGACGCAGAGTGGAACGAAGCTATTGAACTTGTCCGCGACAACCTGGCGACCTTTACGAATCTTCGTGGTGGCCGTCTGCGCTCATCATCATTTGTCTGGAAGAGTCGTTCGGGACGTGTGCACGACGACCGTAGAGTCCCTCTGTTCGTCGTCTTTCTCTGATTTTGTTCGCATGCTAACGCTCCTCGATTAAGATCTTCTATCATGACTATGGTCCCGACTCTGATAGCATCCTCGATTGGGGCAGGTTGGGCGCCACATAATCAGGGTACAATTTTGGACCCAGCCCGGTATGACCCGTCGACGTCAGCGGCAGCACTCTGGGAAGGCAGGATCCAAATTCACCCAGACACGAAGCCGGATGACCCGATTCTCAACAAATGGGGTGGCCATGGTCGCCCGCCGCGGTCCTCGCCTCCACCTGTCTGACTTGCTAGGGGGTGTTACTGACGCATTTCACGCGTTTGATATGCGACCTCATGATCCCGTTCATGAATGAGCGCCACGTCCGCACCCACAGCCCATATATTAAAGCGTCGCGATAATGTCAAGGACACGATCACCAGGGGCCAGTCCCTGTGCAACGTTTTTGCCCGCTACACGAACCCCAGCATGCAATTATGATGTCGTCAGGCGCGACACATTGCACGTCTTGCCCGTGGTCATTTCAGGTCCTTCCATTGCATATAGTTTATCCATTAATATCGCAAACCCCCCTCGCCCATGGTAACTTATTTCAACCCACATAGACAGTTCGGCCTCGAGGGCTACACGACGACTTACATCTATGGTTTTTTGGCATGCAATGGTTTTTTTTTGGTCGGCGGGTCATGCATTTTTGTTACATCACATCCACGTCATGATCGCCTGTATTATATCTTTCACGCAATCGTCAACTGTCAGTATGATTTTCTACTCTAGCTCGACTCCATTTGAACGCCGGCTCGAAAGTCATGTGACATGTTAATCTTTTGGCAGACCATGCATGGTTTTCAGTCTTTTCTCAAGCTCGCAGAATGATTCCTTCAACTCGTACGTCTGGTTGGAGACCACCGGTGACGTCTCGAGCACAGACACAGCACAGACACCGACACAAGTTATACCATCTCTGATAGCGCTCGAACTGGCAGCCAAACCATGATGCCAACAAGGCATGTCATACAGGGAACAAATATGGGCAGGTCGAGAGGTCACACGACAGACCATGCCGCCTGAAGCGCTCGAGTCATGGCGCGTTGTATGTCTCAGCATCAGGAGCGCACAGCATCATCGGCTCTTTCTCTTCGCCGGGCCAGCGCCAATCAAGGACGAAGAAAAGTCCAATGCGTGGTGGAAGGACTGGTCGTATGCGCGCGAGGAGGTGGCCAACACCCACTGAATGCCACGTGCTCGAACCGACGACTTGATGCGACAGCGTCGAGGTGGTGACAGGCGATTTCCAATTGAGTGTCCCAAGTAAACACATGGATGATATACTGTATTTTGTATGTGGATGGTGACATCGTATAAGACACATGGGAGACGAAAATCGAGGTTTAGGGTTCGTAGAGGGAGGTCCGCAATATCAATAGGAGGAGGGGAGAGAGAGGTTGACAGGATAGATAGAGTGGTATCGGGGATGCTGAGGTCGAGGGAATGATACAACACTGAGAAAAGAGACTTGAAGGTAGGTCACCACTGAACGGCTAGGACGTCAAGGCATACACAACACGAACAAGGCATTGCGACTCACGTCCTCGAACCACGTAAAGAAAAACTACAATTCTTTGACCGCTGGCGGGGCGACCCAGTGTCTTAGGAGGCGGTCATTTGCATCATGTCCCCATAGGTAATATGATGCCCGTTGTTGTAACACGAAAAGCTGAGAAGGAAATATGCGGCATATGCCTCTAAACAGGAGAAAGCCCATGAGCGATAGTACTGAGACTGTTCGACGGGGTGATGATGAATGAGAGCAAGCAAAAGAAGGAGCTAGTGGTGCGCACAGAAAATGAGTTTCTCCCAAGGTTCCAACGCATTGATGGCAAACGTTGTTTCAATGACCAACTTGCGCCTCCAAAGGTAGTTTCGTATGCGACTGGAATCACGGATCATGCTGGTGGTGGAGCAGGACAAAGGCTGTGGGAGGAGTAAGTAGTGGAAAGCCAGTCGCTTAATATCGAGTAGCGTGAGAGGAGCACAGCAAAGTTCGTGCTATGCAACATATCCTGCGGTCACGTGATCTAGTGTTTCCGAGCAAGAGTCATGGCACATTGAGGCAGTAAGATAGACAAGTACACCGGAGGGAATAGGTAAAAATGATATATGTAGCATCATTGTGGGAATCAGCGATATCGAACGTGCTTGAGTATATAAATGCTGATAACTATTATCATCACTGAACGTGTGGGACCGAAAAACAAAAACACTCACAGTACTAGTGGTCAATTCTGCCGTGTGCGTCATAGCTCCTTCAACGTCGAAGGGTCAACGAAATGCCGCAGTAGCCGGTCGTCGCTGTCTTGACCCCACAGGTAATAGGTTGCACGCTGGTGCATGATGGAGACATGCTGCGGTAGATATCGGTACACCCCAGAGGCGAGGAGAAGCGCAAGGAACGTGAAAATAAGCACTGCAGACTTTTCGTAAGAGATCTTGTGCAAGGACGAGCCAGAAACACGGGAAGCATCATGCAGTACATGGTCAGTATGGAAGGAATACTTACTGGACAGGATCTTCTCCCATGGTTCCAGCATAGAGAATGCAATTGTTGCCTCAAACTTTGTCCGTTGACGCCATAGATACTCCCTCAACAACATTTCATAAATCGTACGAGGTTGCGAGGATAACTCGGAGTACGTCGAAAAATTAGGGTAGGGTCGTAGAGAAACTTGGGGGAACGGTTAACGGGATGAAGGGAAGACTCTTGAAATCGTTGAGGGATAATTCCGCCCGCCACAGGTTAGTTGGGTTGTGAGGTTTACAGTTCGCCAAGAACCAACCCTCGACATGTCATTTTTGACCATTATTGATTTCTCGGCACGTGACATATCTCCCAGTCTTCAACTGGCAAAGCTCCCTGAAACATCCACGCGTTGGAATCATCAAAGGATGAGGTGCTTTTGGATTGAACAAACTCGGCCAGATTCGCGCCGAAGCTCGGCGACTATCACTATCACCGTCATGGGCCGACGCGTGATGGTTATGCTAATTCTTATAGTACCTTGGAACTACTTCTTTCGTTGTCACTCCAGCTGAAACTTGAAAGTAAATCCGGTGCGATGGAACGTGTAACGACGCAACCGATGTCGGTCACCCGCCAGAGTCCGGAAGGCATCATGATCATGACAGAGCGGCGGCGCTGGTGAGAAGGAAACGCGTTACATATAGACTCAACAGCAGATCTTATCGATTATCTGCCAACGAAGTCACAGTTTCCAGTAAACAACAGTATTAAAATTTGAAATCCATGAAATCTTGAGTGCCGAATATCGGGCCTGGTGAATGGATCTCACGGTCAAAGCCATCGAATAGTTGCGCACAGTAGATCAAGCGTTTTAGAACAGGTTGCTACGTGACCGGTGACCGATGGCAGGACATGCGTATGGCAGGAATGTCCGACATGTACGTGCCAGTGTGATTTCTTGGGGGGGAAGGGAAATCTGGGTTGATGACCATTGGCAAAAGGGGGAGCGGATACTGCCGCATCAGACGTTGTAAATATCGTCGTGGGTGACCGAGGGTTTCCTGTCTGCACACGGTTCATGATTACATAAGATCATCTGTTTGTGTTGGCCTCTGACAGCCACCACCATTGCCAGTGTCCCCGTCATAAACTTGAAGGTGGTACCGCCGTCTGTCCAAGGTTGGGCCTAATTCGTTGATCATCTAGCGATAAGTATTTTGAAGTACCGCATGTAGGTCTGGTTGTCCGTCACAACTATACTGACACATGATTAATGACTCGGATTAACCAGTGGGGAAAACCAGTATAGTACATCCATGGTGTGCGCTCATCGGCTTCTTGGCACGTCAAATTGTTCAGACACTTGCGGAAAGGCGTACTATAGCCTCGTGCCGCTAATGCCAATCTTGAACAGAATCCAAGTTAGGTTGAACGTTACACTTCTCCATTGGCCCAGCCAAGAAATTACCCAAAAACTTGTCTTGGCTCCACATCCCCACCGACTCCATGCTTCGACCATTTTCTCTCGTGGTATTCTTACTGCCGTCCTCTTCACCAGCCACGCAATAGTGGCTTAGCTCCTGGTCATAGCACTGTCTTCTACCTTCACTGGATGAAACGGAAGACAGATCGGCAGACGGGTCTTGGCAAAGTCCATCCTCGCCCATAAATAGGATTCAGATTGGTTTGCTTTGTGACGGGGTCTACTGAAGCCTCCACGAGGCATCCGCCCTTCACGCGGGCTCATCTCAACTGACATTGGCTGGTCCTGTTGCACTCGCTCCTTATGGGTCGAGTGTTGTTAAATCATGGCCAGGTTAAAACATCGAACCCATTCACTTGGGCAGTTTCCCGCCGGTGGTATCTAATTGCAAGCTCGTCTAGCCAATGATACTATTTCTCACCCAGTCAGATGATTGGCATGCAGAGATCAGTTGGCCATAGATTACCAGCGGTTAAAACGTTGAAATATTGAAGGCAAGGTATGATGCAATTACAGCAGTCGACCCCTGTCTGTATGTAAACTGACTGCCCTCATTCTCTACTGTGATGCTGACTATCCTTCATCGCTAGTGAACTTGCGGAGCAGAAGTTAATCAAAGTGTCTAGCTCCTTCCATGTTGGAGGAGATACTACGGTAACCGATTGTTGCTACCTTGACCCGACAAGTAGTAGGTCGCCCGTTGGTGCACGACAGAAAGATTCTGCGGCAGAAATTGGTACATCGCATACGCGAGGAAGAGGGTGAAAAATGTGTAGATAAACACTGCAAAATTTCCGTCAGAGATCTGGTCTGAAGAAACCATAGACGCGAGAAAGCATCGTGCAGGAGTTGGTACGATGGTGAGTACGAAGGGAATACTTACGGGCCAGGATCCTCTCCCAAGGCTCCATTACACTGAATGCAAGTGTTGCCTCGAGTTTAATCCGTTGACGCCATAGGTAATCCCTCAACATGTCAGAAGTTGTGCAAGGTTACCAGGATGATCGAGGAGGTCGGGAAAAGGGGGTAGAGGTAGAGGGGTAGAGGGGTAGAGGGACTCCAAGCAAGGCTGACACAGTGAAGGAAATATTCTCGAAATCGATGGAGAGACCGAGTTCTCCTTCACAAGGCGAGCTGTGGGATGAGTTTACAATACTTACCCTTCGTTGTGTGTTTTGACTATTACTGATTCTTCGACAGGTGACCTCGGCTGCATGCTTGGTGTCACGGCGAGGTCCCTAATCGTGTCTTAAGTTGCTTTGGAAAGTTCGCACACGACAGAGCTGGAACGGCCTTGATGAAACATTGATTCTCGCTCAATTCGTTCGAGCTGTCAAGATAATCCAGTCCGACTCCGAGTCGGAATCGGACGCTCGGTGACATAGTGGCTGACTGGCATCGTACTACATCTATACACCAAACAGCCCAGGTCTGTCGGGCAACATGATCCTCCTCACTCGTTGGCTGACCTGCACCAAGTTGGATGGGCAGAGTCTGTCTCTACCACCTAGCCTACAAGAGTGGTGATGACGTACTCAATGTCATGACTGCAGTGGACTAGCCAACCACGCGGAACTGAGGTATATGCTACATCTCGGTTCGGACAAGAAGCATTCTTGAATGTGCGTTAGTGAAGCGAAGCCTCGATGATGGATGGGAGTAATTTTATTATCGGGCCATGGCACCAGGGCCAGGGGGATATGTAACGATGTGCCTGAGGGCGATCACCCTCATTCCGTCGTAGTTCGCATGTGAGGAGGCATCTTGACAGACAACTTGACGCACTGTGAGAAGGAAACACACTTGACCCTCAGATATTGATTGGCAAGGTTTCCAATCTAGGACCTAGAAACGAGCTTCCAACGGGATAACTCACCAGCTATATTGCCGATGAGTCACGACGTGTCAAGGAACAAGACGACCCGAATGACTATAAAGACGATCGGAAACATTTGACCGTCAAATGGGGATGAAACCTGCAGGTTGTAGGAGCTACAGCCTCGCCGTGTTGGGGTCGACTGGTCTGCCAGTGATCATATCAGTATATGCTAGCATCGTCAGCCACGAAGGCACTCAGGCTGGCATGATCGAGTTTATTATTGCCTAATGCGGTGTCTCGGAACCTGTTTCTTCAGTACTTCCAGCGCCAGCGATGCTTGCCTTGTCATTTCCCCTAGAGCGAATACAACCCACCGCCTTGTTTCTACAGAGGCACTCCCGTCATCTCCTCATCACTGATGCTGTCCTTGGCTTCATCATTCCACGTATCATCTCCAATTACCATGCTTACCTCGCCGTGGGGCCAGGAGGGTTACCTTACAACGTCTTCGGTTGGATTCGCGCCTTGTGCTTTAAGCCCTTTGCTAGGGACAAGTTCTCGACAGAGCAATATGATCAAGACGGAAACAAGGAATCCTTTCTCGACCACAGTGAACTAGTCAAGGAGCGGAGAGGCGACCGACCGAAAATGGGCTGGCACATTGCCCCATCCAGACAGCTGGACAGACACGCGCCTATGGAGATGTGCCAGGTATGCGCTACGCACGCCATTTTGGCTTTCATTGACGACGAGGTTACCGTCCTAAGCGTCTGATCGCTCTGTTTGACGCGCTTGCCGCAGCCAATCGGGACTTGGTCTCCGTCGTACCTTCGCGCTTCGAACATATCCACCCAGCGCTCGTCATCAACGAGGCCTTGGTCACTCCCCATGCGCCTGCTGCGAAAGCGCGCCGTGAAATTTGTCACATACATTGATGTCCCCACAGGACTGCAAGACAGGCAAGGCGGGTAATGCTCCGTGTCACCTATGCGCTGACTCTTGGCATTGACAGTGATCGAGAAAGGTTGGGGTGAAAGACATCCTCTTTCTGGTTCTTACTTGTTGCCAAAGGAGTACTTGCTGCTCTATGCACCACGTGACGACGAAGAGCTTGCCGTGATAGCACAATGCATGTGCGCTGCGATCAGCTACATGGCAAACACTCGTGTGGTGAAACGGTATGACATTTGAGAAGAGCGTTGATCGGATCGTACGATGGACAGGATACATGGAGACTGTAGCTAGTAGACTAACACGAATCCGTCATTCTGATAGCACATTTTGAAACTGTTGCAGGTTCACTCAACCATATGAGGACTCGGACATTCCGCGCTCTGTCAAAAGATAGACAATTGACACGTCATCCTGTATGAATCATGTCACATACCTGTCCATGTTGACTGCTTCACGACCGCATAGCGGGATCAGAACTGGACCAATCTCCCGTTCGCCGGTCACATACGTAATACTTGCTATAAGGATTCGTTCGACGATACCAAGTTCCTGCTCGTCCCGAGGTGCATAGATGAGGAGATATTCGTCGTCGTTCCACTCAAGGGGTGTCGCTGGCGTTCAATGATTGGAAGCGGTCAGGTATTCTGGTACTAGCAAGGCGAAGAAAATGAGATGAAATACCAAGTTTACAATCCCGAGGAGACAGGATGAGATGCAAAGAATAGTCGATCTGAGAATGCAAGTGTGCAATCTCACGCAGGGCATTGTCAGCAACCTTGTGAAGAGATGGAACCAATTCTGCGATGACCGTGCGATCGTGGACACGCTCTGGAGGAAATTTTTGACATCTATGATGTCGGTATTCGCGGCAGCATGTCTGGTGAAAATCGCAGCCAGTTTCTGATTGAGCGAGAGGACTCCGATAGAACATCAAAAGGTTCAAAAAAGCAAATTCTTCGTGATTCAGATAAGTACGCACTTTTTTGACCTCTTGGGGTGGAAACGGTTTGTCTGGCGTTGCGGTGTGGAATGCCAACCCAGGATAGGTCAGTATCCTCTCCTCTCCTCTCTGAAATGCTATCTGGGTCACTCAGCCACGTCCGCTTGTCGTTGTCTTGGTCGTAGCAAGCTGTAGACGTGCACTCTTTGCCAAATTGCATCATCATTGAATGCAGTATCCTAATGGGTTTAAGTAGGGAGATTTTCTAAGCGCGAGGAACGCTCTGTAATTGCCCCAGACCCATCGAGCGAGGATGGCAGCCACAATGGCAATGACGACTGTGTGCGCGGGTCGCTGCAGTCGACCGAAAGGAAACGGAAAGACATCGATTCCGGTGAGGAAGGGAGAATTGAAAGTGCATCGTGACGATGCAACTTGACCAGCGCCACCGTGGCGCTGGTCAAGTTGTTTGATCACTATCAGATATCAGCGTCATATGACTCACTGGCATATCGCCCGTTCTGGACAATTGATTCGTTCACCGCCCATTAGCCACGATGCAACTTGCCCCATGACCACCACCATGGAATCCGACATAGACCTCCTTAATCCCACAGAAACGAGCCCTCAGCAACAAGCTCAAGCTCAAGCCGACCCGCCTTCTACAACACCACCCGTTGTTCCCGGAAATACCGGAGATCACCACCTTCCACCTGACGATGATACCGATGGTATTCTCGCTAGGGCTGAAAAGAAACAACGAGACGAGGAACTCCGTGCCTTAAGGTTCGCACTTAGTCTTCTCGATCTTCCACCGATGGCTAACGTTCGTCTCTGCGGACAGCAAGACCTTCGGGCACATACTGGGTGCCCCCGTTTTTAGTACATGGGAAAAGCGGTAAGCGCCATCGCCATATTCATTTTGAACTGTTCGATATCACAATACATCTACAGCCAAGATTGCTGTGACGCGGCGGTCCATCGGTCCATCATGGCTGGTATATGCGGAAACACAAAAGATGGCGCCTTTTCTGTGGCTCTGTCCTCGTTATACCCGGATGACGAAGATGGGGGCGATGTCATGTATGGAATTTTCACTGTTCACTGATTGGATCTTACCATGAACAGTATCTATACCGGCGCAGGTGGCAGGGAACAATGGACCAATACATCCCCCCCAAAACGAGTATGTTACTGTAACCCTCGACGTGGACTTATTGCATAACTAACATGACGCATGTTCTTTAGCTCAAAGTGGGTCCACAGACGAAGGACCAGTCGTGGGATCATCCTCAAAACAAAGCGCTGATAGTAGGGGCGATAACCTATTGATCTTAACCTCTCGCTCATTTCACCCTCCTAGGTGTCATTCCTCTCAGGCAAGCCTGTCCGGGTTATTCGTTCGTGGAAGTGTCCATCGCAGTATGCACCTCTTAAGGGACTCCGTTACGACGGACTGTACAGGGTTGCCGCAGTAAGTTCGTTTATTGTCCTAGATTCAGCTGCTCAGCACTTTGGTCGCAGCATTGGACAGCTAAGGGTCAGAACGGAAAGAACATTTGTCGCTGTCGATTAGAGGTACCTTACCATCCCCCCATTTAAATCGTTGGCTAACATGTTCTTCGCCTCTCTTCTCTAGCGTTTACCCGATCAGCCCCGCATCCCACTGCGGCCAATCACATTCTCCACACGCCAGAAAAGGGGTAGAAAACGCCTCGCCTCGCCTTTCTCTCCCAGTCTTTCGCCAGCCACCGATTCCTATGATATCCTAAACGAAACTGATTCTTGCACTGCGTCGAACCATACCAACCCTTCCACTGCGCAGTTAGCAGGAAGCACTGGAGGAGAGCCTGGGGTATTGTCAAACCCCCCACATCAGCAAGCAATGCCCGAGACTTTCTCTGGGGTTGACTCCATCATGGCTGAAGCGGATGCCGATGTGAAAGAAAGACTGCCGCCGCCGATTCAGCGCGGGCTTTCACCTAAACACAGTGCCATACCAAGATACAGATGGGACAAGAAGAATAAACAACTAATACCACTGAAGTTCCCCGCCTTTGACCCAGTCCCAGCGGACTCGGAGGCTGAAGAATATCGTCGCGGCGAAGACGACGTGACACTTGTTGCGTCTGAAGATGGCCTTTTCGACATGCCCGCCAATGAACGTATAGGAACGGAATACTTTACTGACAGGGGCACACCTCCACCTGGGACCCCGCACGACGACCTACTTGCGTCGATCTGGGGGGAACAAGGATATCATTGAAACCAAGCTCATACCTTCTTGTAGGATTTTTCGCGACTCATGTATGTACTAGTGATACCTAGTCGAATGTTGTATGTATGCAGTAGATTTCGAATGTACAAGTCGACCATCTCTCGGGGTCCTGAAAGACCTGCCATTTCGGAACTGCACAGTCCTCCCAAGTTACACCTGTACGACTAACAGCCCAACATGGGTATCCTATTCTCCATCCCTCTCGCCGGTACTTTAGGGACGATAGCGACCTCATGTCTCGGAGGTCTAGCCTTCTGTTTCACCAGCACCGCGGGTCTGTTCGTTGTAATGCGAATTGTGGCCACACTCACTCGGGTCCTATAGCTTCCATGTTCTGCAAGTCATGCAATTGCAACTCGTCCATCGCGACTAGGATCGGTTTTGCGGCACGTATTCGCAATAGTCCACCACATGCTCAATCCAATAGCTTTGATTTAGATCATATTCATACTCAACTCCCTTCTGGCATGGCTCATGGAAACACCGTTCGCCATACGCAAGATCGAAGAGTGGAGCTACGACTACATCAAGATGGAATGCGAAGAAGGCAAATGTTATGGTGTACTTGCGGTGCGTACTGTTTAAATACGTTTATACCTCTTGTATCCTTTCCTCACACTTGCGCTAGGTTCATCGAGTTTGTTTTGCATTATTCCTCTTCCATTCACTGTTGAGTCTATCCCTCACTGGTGTGACGGAATCGAGGGATAAACGCGCAGCAATACAGAATGGGTAACGTTATTCCTCTCGCTCAATACTCAACCGCTCACTCTTTCCAGCTGGTGGGGTCCTAAAGTCTTGGTTTGGCTTCTGTTGGTGATTGTTACCTTTTTCATCCCAAACGGTTTCTTCATCTTTTGGGGAGACTACGTCGCCCTCATCGGCGCGACAATATTTATCCTCCTTGGTCTCGTCCTCTTGGTCGACTTCGCGCATTCTTGGTCAGAGACTTGCCTGCAAAACTGGGAGAAATACGACTCGACCCTTTGGCAATGGATCCTCATAGGCTCTACTGCCGTGATGTACATCACGACGATCACCCTTACTGGCGTTCTCTACGGATACTTTGCCGGTTCTGGATGCGGGCTCAATCGCTTCTTCATATCCTTCAATCTTGCGCTCTGCATCATCAGCACGATCATGTCCATCCACCCAACGGTGCAAGCATCCAATTCAAGATCCGGTCTCGCTCAGGCTGGCATGGTTGCAGCCTATTGTACATACCTCATCACATCCGCCGTGGCCAATCATGACCACGAGTCGTGTAACCCATTCACGCGGTCAAGTGCGACGGGCACAACGGCGGTCGTACTCGGTGCGATCTTTACATTCCTCGCGATTGCCTACTCCACCAGCCGAGCGGCCACACAGAGCCGAGCGTTGGTAGGTGGAGGGAACAAGGGTGGTGTTCAGCTGCCCATTGACAACGAACCGCAATCAGAGTTGGGGGTAGTAACTACGCAACCGGGGCGCACGGAATCTCCTAGATATCAAGCATTGTTGGCTGCGGTACAAGCTGGGTATGCTCGCTCTTTCTTTTGCATACAGACTTGGCCTGATTGCGAACAATTACTTGTAGTGCTATTCCGGAGTCTGCACTGTACGAGGACGAGGAAGAAGAAGATCTCGGAGAAACCAAGGATGATGAGCGTTCTGGTACTCGTTACAATGTATGGCCCTTTGTTCTCGTTTTGTTGCACTACTGATCGTCTTTCATACAGTACTCTTGGTTCCACGTCATCTTTGCTCTTGGGACGATGTATGTTGCGATGCTGCTCACCGACTGGTCAGTCGTTACTTGGTTCGAATGTTCTAGTTCTGATTCTCCCTTTTCCAT
>JBBPOE010000474.1:0-22113 GCA_038091295.1 Tylopilus felleus | reverse complement strand
GTGTGGGTATGGCATGGGTCATGGGTATGTAAATAGCATACCCCCACCCATACCCATGATGTACCCACACCCACCACCCACATGGGTTACCCATACCCATGAGATTCCCTACCCACACTGCCCACACCGCCGAGAAACTACCCTCCACTACCTGCTAGAATGCCCACACTATGAGCCACACTGAGAGTCCCTGCATCAGGAATTTAGCATTCTGCTTAATCACACTTACGCGCACATTTTAACATTACTGCGATGACACATGACGAGAAAAAGTAAATCCAGGCACATAAGAGCAACACAAGTAAAATTTCGTAGTGATGACATTGTAAATGATCTTCAAAGGTACACAAGTAAAATAAGTGTGACAAGTACTGTACGCATCAGCATGTGGCGAGTGCACAATGGAAATCGTCTTCAAGATGATGGTTGTAAGCGAGTGTGTGCGTAGGCGAGGGCAAGGGCAAGCGTGCGTGCGTGTACGCACCACGAGGTAAAAGTAAGAGCGCGGGTTGTTGTTGCATCAACGTCGCGGTCGTCAAGTCATTCCGTTGTTGTCGTTACCACGTGGCTGGTGAGTGTGAAGAGTGATTCATTTAGGTAGGCTGCTGGTGGGGGGGAAGATACGGTTATTACATGTTCATAGAGTCATAAAGTCATGAACAAGGGAATGATACTTGCCGAAAATGGAGGACTGGACGTTGAGCTAGAGCCAGGGGCAGTGTGTCGCGAGGATGATGTTGTGGATGGGGAAGAGGGTCATGCGACGTTTGGCCGCATGCAAAAAAGGGAAATTCCTTGAAATGTGTAGGCACAAAATGGCTTCGCAAGGAAAAACAGTCAGTTAGTATATACCCCAACTTCCATTGAGGTCAGGAGAAAAGACATAGTGGCATAGAACAACTGACCTGGTAGATGTTCGAGGAACCTTGTTAATCAACTCCTCTTTTCTGCTTTTTCTTGGTAGATTTCACACCATCTCTGACCCGTCCAAACTTGCCTGCCTTCTTGGTTGCAGCGATCTTTTCGCTTCTCCATCTGAGAAACTTGAAAGGTCAAAGTGGAGAGGAGTAAGTTCCAGAAGCCTAGCAACACCGTCAGTAGACGACGCGAAGCGATGACAATGACATACCACTCAGGCTTAACTTCCACCACCATTCGGATATATGGTCTCATCGTCAGCACGAATTCATTGAAGATGACCCATTCCGGCTGTTTATCCAGACCGCAAGACGGGTGTAAACTAATGACCTGGCCCCACCATCCTGTTGGTCAACTCGTATCTGAAAGATAAAATGAACAGATGACACGTACTTGATTGTCCTTGACCATCACATAATTGCATTTGTCACCTTCCTTGTGTGCGACTTGCATGAAGAAGCCACAGCATAATGCTCTCCAATTGTTGATGCTCCTCTTTCTCTCGTCCTCGGTGGATAAAAGAGCCACTTCATAATATGCTCCAGCTGCAAGCAGACATTCTTGGCTTCAGCAACTGAACACGCAGAAAGGAGACTTACTTCACATGTAAGAGTTATACATGTTGACTAAAGTCAAGTGATCGCCATTGGGAACTGTGAGCATAGCCTGTGCTGTGTTTGATTCTCTACGCTTATTATTCGGTCGAAGCCATACACTGGGTACTGTGGAAGTGAGATAAGGGTGCCTGTGGAACACAAGAACAATCATAGTCCGTACTAGACAGCATCCTCTATCTCTTCCTCTCCAGTCAAGAAAAGTAAGATATCACCCGGATCTTTTGCGCGGTGGATCGTTAGGACTGTCCGAATCGCTGCCTTGACATAATTGGGCTCAGGCTCTTGTGTATAGAACACCCCCGACAGGATGCATACATACGGATACCTTGAACAGTGGCACGGTTGAACCTTCTTGGATGCCACAATACTTCTGGAACTTCAGCACATCGAGAGTGGCAGACATGACAATGATTTCAAGGTTGGCACATCTCTTAGCTAGAGATTTCAAGAGACCCATAAGGATATTGGTGGCCAAGGTTCACTTGTGAGCCTCGTCAAGGATGATGGTCGAATAGTGGTTGAGATCGGGATCATTCATGGCTTCATGAAGAAGCATACCATCCGTCATGTACTTGAGGAAGGTAGTGGCAGCAGGAACTCATCCGCACATCATCACGTGTGGATGTGCACGAGGTGGGTGAGGACGAGGCGTGGTGAGGCGCCGTTGTTGCACATGAACAAGGGAAAGATTCTCGCTGAAAATGGAGGACTGGGCGTCGAGCTAGAGCCAGAGCCAGTGTGTTGTGAGGATGATGTTGTGGATGGAGAAGAGACGTTTGGCTGCAGCGGGAACTCATCGGCACGTTGTCGTGTATGGAGGTAGGTGCATGAGGTGGGCAAGGACGAGGGGAGGTGGGTGCACGAGGTGGGTGAGGACGAGGCGTGGCGAGGCACCGTTGTTGCGCATGAACAAGGGAAAGATTCTTGTTGAAAAAGGAGGACTGGACACCAAGCTAGAGCCAGAGGCAGTGCGTCGCGAGGATGATGTTGTGGATGGGGAAGAGGGTCATGTGATGTTTGGCTGCAGCGGGAACTCATCATCATGTTGTTGCGTATGGAGGTCAGTGCATGAGGTGGGTGAGGACAAGGGGAGGTCGGTGCACGAGGTGGGTGAGGACGAGGTGAGGCGCCGTTGTTGCGCATGAACAAGAGAAATATTCTTGCTGAAATGGAGGACTGGATGTTGAGCTAGAGCCAGAGGCAGTGCATTGCAAGGATGATGCAGTGGATGGGAAAGAGGGTCACGTGATGTTTGGCTGCAGCATGAACTCATCGACACGTCGTCGCATATGGAGGTGGGTGCATGAGGTGGGTGAGGACGAGGCATGGCGAGGCGCTGTTGTTGTGCATGAACAATCCTTGCTGAAAATAGAAGACTGGATGTTGAGCTAGAGCCAGTCTGAGAGGCAGTGCGTCGCGAGGAAGATGTTGTGGATGGGGAAGAGGGTCACGCAATGTTTGGCCACAGCGGGAACTCATCGGCAGGTTGTCACGTATGAAGGTGGGTGCACGAGGTGGGTGAGGACGAGGTGTGGCAAGGTGCCGTTGTTGTGCATGAACAAGGGAATAATCCTCGCTGAAAATGGAGGACTGGACGTCGAGCTAGAGGCAGTGCATCGTGAGGATGATGTTGTGGATGGGGAAGAGGGTCACACAATGTCTGGCCGCAGCAGGAGCCCATCGGCACGTTGTCACATATGAAGGTGGGTGCACGAGGTGGGTGAGGACAAGGCATGGCGAGGTGCCGTTGTTGTGCATGAACAATCCTCGCTGAAAATGGCAGACTGGACGTTGAGCTAGAGGCAGTGCATCATGAGGATGATGTTGTGGATGGGGAAGAGGGTCGCAAGACGAGCGAGAGATCAGGCTAGCCCCTATCTCGCAATCTCAAAAGTGTGATGGTCAACATATTTGTTGACATAGAATGCACAAAACGCATCATAGCAGCTGTGGGGTTTGATGTTACGGGAGATGGGATCCATCCCATACACAGGAATTAAGTGGGCAGCATGGTAGATTGAATCGAGGTGTATCACTGCATAATTGGGTGAATGGTTTGGGAGGTAGCCTGGACGGACCATCCACATCCCAGTGTCTTCATCGGGAGAATCACCAATCTTGTCAAACCACCAAACAATGGCACATGGGAAGTGCCTCCCATCTCGACAAGTGAAAGTGAAGAACACGAGAACACGAGCGATGTCGAACACATCCATCCCGGTGGCCTCCAGATCATCCACATTTGTGGTAATGTACACGCAGTCTTTTCTGCAACCTTCTTTCCTCCAGAGTGGTGTAGAGCGAATGAACTCCTTTTGCATTCCTCCGATGCCGCTCAAATCACTAGGTGCAAAAAATCGCGCACATGCTGAGTTGTACACATTTATGCTACCGTCATAACGAGGGCAATCCAAGAGAGGGATATCGGTTGGATCATGGTCGTCGTCGGGATGATACTGGTTGAAAAGGAAGTGCCATGTCAACGTAACTAAGTTAGGGACCCCTAACTCTGCCCCCAAGGCAGGCAAGGTGCGTGCCCGTTGGCGCTCTAGGACATTTTGTGAGGAGGTGACCAAAACAATATAATAAATCATCTTACATGGAGTGCATGACAACTTCACTTGTATCGAAAGGTGGCTGACCGTATCATCGGGCATGGGATGTTCATTATTGCCTAGAACACTTGCAGTCTGTGGAGGTGGATTCAAGGCTATGTTACCCTGATCGTTGTCAGACTCAGTAGCCATTGTTCGAGCTATGCAAGACAGGATAAATCATCTATACTCGAATGAAAAATGAAACGCACCAATGTCGTTGATTGCAGATGGGAGACAAGATTCTTTGAACATTTCTCGGCTCTCAAAGTCCGTGCACGAGGAAGTGATCTTGTCAAGACATTGGTTTGTTCGGAGCATTTGACCAAGTGCATTAAACTTGCTAGAATGGCGCCATGGCTCTTTCACCGCCTTGATGTGTTTGCATTCTGTGATTGACGAGCACAAGCCATTTGGTGCTCCAAAGAGGCGGATAAGAGACGGGTAGTGTTTTGTGGCATGTTGGCGTGGCAATGAGAATGTGGTGACTACCGGATTATTGCCAGACACAAAGATTTGTCGGTGATTATGGAATTGTGCAAGCGCATCCTCAATTTCTTTGAGCGCCTTGTCGGAAATGATATGTCGACGGACCAAGTAGCAAAACTCTAAAAATGCACGGAGTGTCTGTAACATCTCTGCAGGCATGTAGCCTTCAATAGCAGCGATATAAACCTAGTGTACAATTTAAGTGTGAGTCAAGGAGCGGGACTACTATGTGCCTACCTTCATTAATGCTTTCGAGTCATCACCCGTCCACTGCTTGAAATGCTGACCTTGAGGGAAGCATCACAATCCAGTGAATGGTGCGACCACAGAAATGCTATAATGAAGTTAGTGTGATAGTCGACACACAAACAGCTGGGTTGGCCCTACCGGCGATCAATCTCATCCAAAATCTGATTTGCATTCTTCTTTGAGTGGTTGGCTGATATATATGCGCAAACCCAGTCCACTAGATGGTCCTTGAAGCATCCTTTGATCAGTTGGTGTAAAATATCCGGTGCGATCAATTGGTGTATATCTGCACGGGGAAAGTCATTCGTAAATGGCTAGAGGGCCCATAAGAACATGTGACTGGTTCGCCAAAAGAAATGAAAGATAAACGCATGACAAGATCCCCGACAATACCATACTCAACCCACATCGTATCTGTGTCAGTCTCCTCGAAGAGTGCCTCGTTGAAAGCACAAGCGCGATTGAGGGCATCCTCATCTAGATTCTCCCTTGGTGCTCGACATCTGGGAAAAAAAACAATAAGGACAGAGCAAATAGAAATGAATGCATCACGAACCTTGGACACCACCCACGGACAATACAAGTAAGGAGAACCTGCTCTTTGTAATCAGCAATATATGGACCAAGGCCATATATCGTGCGCCGGAAGTAACCATCGCCATATTTGACAATTTCTGGGGTAGTCATGGCTCGCTTGAGTGGCTGGAGGATGGCGGCAAGTGAACTATGGAATAACTGTCTTCGAAATGCCCGAAAGGTGGCATCCGAGGAATGCTCGTTTGTCGCTAGATATGATGAGTAGCGTCAATCATACATTGTACGTTAATCAGGAGAAACATACTTTTAGGTATTGCCAAGAATCCAATAAGCACAACTGCATCCCGATGGGCACGACGGACATTGTTCCGTACATTTCCGACTGATAGATACAACGGATAGTACTCATTGTTCCCAGTGGCAACTGAGACAGTGGTCTTGTCACTACCCAAGACGATTGGCACAAATGTGCTGCCAACCGTACTTGAGTCTTCAGCAATAATGTCCTGTGTATAATACATGACGTGAGTTAGAATGGACGAAAATATGGAGACGTACCGCTTGTTGCCAAGCCCATTCAGCGGACATAAAGTCCTTGTACTGTCTGGTTTGATTTTCGGTTGAATACTCTTCAAACGGACGTAGATCCATCTCACTTGCAAAGCTTGGGTTGCCAAGAATTTTATGGATGACCTCACGAGGGTCACGAAACCAGATGTCATACTTCTGAAGCATCCAGTCAGGAGGGTTCACGTCGGGGGTTCCACCCGTGTAGCTGACAGAAAAACTCTGCCACTTGACATCTCCAATGACTGTAGCATCGATGACCTCGTGCAAGTGGTGATGATCCCGGAATGGGGGCTCTGCACCATAAGGATGCAATGAACACGCCCATAAATAGAGTAGAGTATTGATCTTGGTGGCCGACATTTGACATTTTGAGTAGAGAAATTCAGCGGTTTCAAATTGGAGCTGATTTTCGTAGGGAAACCAGTGGTCTTTGTCGTTGGCATAAGTGGGAGGTGGAGTACCTGGAGGGAGAAAGCTGCCGTGCTCATTGCACGGTACAGCTGAAATATAAGCGTAAAATCAGCTATGAGCATTTGAAAAGGTGTCGACAGCTTACCTGAGAGCTTAGGATGATAACGACGGTAGTACTTGTTGTGTGTACCGTAAAATTCCACATCTTCATTGGGCTCAAGGTCTTGGGGTTCATCAAAATTCTCTCTTGTCCAGCCGTCTTCGTCTATTTCATCCGGCCTATCTGGAGGAGCTGGAGAGGAAGGGGGAGAGGGCAAATGAGGCAGCAAGGTGTGTTCCGGTGATCCTGGTGGAACGGGAGGGTTAGGAGGTGGTGTTGATATAGGGTGAGCAGACCAAATATGCGCTGTACGATCCCTAAGGGATCGGAAAAGGCGCTTGCACCCAACCTGGGTGCAAGGGATCCGTAGCATTCGCAAACTGGTTCAATGAAAGGCTTCTGGGTCACTAAGGTTCGGTCAATAGTTCCAAACACAGTTCCCATACCTACAAATTTCGGGTGCAATCCACATCCCATTTGCCACAGTTTTCTTCTCACCACAAAGACCTTCGTATTTTCCTCGGCATCATGGATCAGGCTTCTTTTCCCGAAACCACGACAGTGAGGCGTACCAGACCTGGGAATGCTGAAAAGCGACCTGGTCAGATACTCATTGACGCAGGTATAGTTCACAAACATTATACAAAGGCTCAGAAGGCAGCGGACGACCAACGTCTCCTGGAGGCTAAACTTGCCCGCGAGAAAGCTGCAGACGAAGGCATTGAATGTCTGGCTCTGATTGAAATGGAAGCTGAAGCAAAGGAGAACAAGGCCAAAGCGAAGCAGGCAGCAGCCCCCCCACCTCGACCTTGACCTCGCGTTTACAAGAAAAAGGCTGAGACTGGTAGTGGGGAGAAAGAAAAGCTCCGTGAGAGAGACGGCAAGGTAATAATAGACTCTGCCTACCTACATCCGCATGGCACTCACCTTTCCTGGATAGAAGCATGACCACACACCGGTGCCGGTGGTGCCCGGTGAGATAGACGGCATGAATGTGGTATGTTAGCTCGGTCCAGTGGGAGTCCCTTCCATGTACTAACAGCTTACCTTTCTGGACAGGAGCAACACAGCAATGCTACTGAAGGAAGAGCAAAGATCGTCAAGCAGCCACCAACAGGCCTGAAAGATGCAATCAAGATGCGAAAGACCAAACTTGGTGAGCCAAAAAGTTCATATTAGTGACTGCGGCACGCTGACCTTGGGAAATCAAGTTGTAACCGCAGAGTAAGTTGCACACCGCTGTAATTAGTCATTGATCATGCTCTTCCTCACCGAGTCTACACTTTTTTTTCAACCGTATGTTGAAAACCAGAGTCAGCAAGAAGCTTTCTCTCAGTGGCCAAGTCAAGACCTGGGTCCCTGGTGTCAATGCTGACGAAAATGTTCCATCTACTACAGGTTCAATCACAACTTCAATCCCGTCGTTCCCACCATCTTCTACGATGCTGAATTCCTCAAGGTCGTCTGCACAAACACATCGGTCACAAGCAGTATCGGCCAGACTGTTGTTCCTACCAACACTCCTTGCAATTCCCCACCAAAGTTGGCAGATGAGATCTTTGGTGACATGGTTAGCAACAGGGCAGAGAGACAGGCCGCCGTCAGGCATAGCATCGGAAAGTCCGTCAAAAAGTCAATCACAGTAAGTCAATCACAATTCTCGTCATAAACACACATGTAATGAATTCTAGGTTACTTCTAACACCAATGGAGATGACGATGACCAAGCGATGCCACCTCCTTCCCAGCCTCGGGCTCCCTGTACTGATGTCAACGAAGACCCTATGTATCCCCCTTCCCAGCCTCAAGGTACTTGGGTTGATGCTACCAAAGAACCGTATTCCCCTTCCCAGCCTCAAGGAACCTGGGCTGATGTCAACGAAGAACCAATGTACCCCCCTTCCCAGCCTCGAGATACCCTGGCTGATGCGTACGATGAACCTATGTATCCCCCTTCCCAGCCTCGAGATACCCTGGCTGATGCATATGACGAACCTATGTATCCCCCTTCCCAGCCTCAATCTCCCTGGAATGTGTTACGCGTAGCATAGAACAAGCAAGCACGCACTCTGAGTAGTAGCGTGAAGACTATGAAGAGACGAGATGCGTGCACTCAGTAGTGGCACGAAGACTATTGATGATGTCTTGTAGCGAAGTCGCGCAAGACCCGAGATCAACCTCACTCGAGAATGCGGTTGCAAGTTACTATGCGTGTTATTGCGTAGAACTAGCTTAGCGTTGCATGGGAAACGACACGGTATTTATACTACAGGAAGATGTGCACAGACCAAGAGGCGTTGCGTACCAAGAAGGAAAGACAGTACAGCAATGATGGAATAGGAAAGGTGAGGCTATACGCGTGACTGCGGCGAGCAGTGCGAAGCTATACAAGAAATAAAAGGAAAAGATATACCGGTTGAACGGTACTAGGAAATGTCAACGTAGTAAGTGTTACAAAGCTAAGGATGAAGGAAGAAAAACCGTAACAGAATGACCACAACAAAGGATTCATGTATCCTCCTTCCCAGCCTCAAGTCCCCTCTTGTGCCACAAAGCGCAAGCTAGATGACTCGGATGTCGTCCCCGATAGTGAGCCCAAGAGCGTAGAAGGTAACATGATCCTCGATGAGCCCGCATCCGAGATGCCAGCGATTAAGGGCCATCGTACAACACAATCCGTGAGTCGACCTGGAAGTCCCATGTAAGGTATACTGATTGCTACCTATGTATGCTCATCTAGACATCTGTTGGTGTCAAACTGGGATCGAAGGGTATCAAGATGCCCCCGCAGAAAAAGGCGAAGACTGCCATGGGCTCTGCTTCCTCTTCCATTCGCGCTGATTCCATCACCGAGCTGTCGAGCTTGCCCTCTGCCAACTCCACCAAGGACTCTCAGGATCGCGTCTACAATGCAGACGGCTACATTGTCGATGTTGTCAAGAAACAGGCTGACTATGTTACAGCTGTTTTCATTTTGATGTGGAATCCAATCTTTGAAAGTCGCACCTCGGACACTGCCAGGATAGGACCCCGAACTCACTGCCAGTGTCACACCTCTCACCCTTTACCACGACTTCCATGTCATCAGGTGCCGTTGTATCACATTTCGAGTCATCTAGTCGCAGAAAATGGAGGTGCTTGGGTCCATCCCAGTGGTATTCATAAAATGAGCAGTCCAGAACTGGTGAAAATGACATTGACTGCTTCAAGTTGCTCTTGTCCAGTGATGGTTTCATCAGTACTGATTGCCGTGCAAACACGTCTGTGTTGGGGGCCAGCGGCCGAGCTTGATGACTATCCCCGATCCCCGAAGCTGAGGTGGCAATTTTTTGTTCCATCATACGTGCACACTACAAAGTCACTACCGCAGCCTGATGACACCTCTTTTTGGCGAGTGCAGCACATGCACTAGCGCCTCCGAGTCCCGTCCGCTTACTGCAGCACCATCTACCTTGACAAGCTCCAACATGAACTATGGGAGTGTATGCTACAACCCCTAGTACTCTTTTCTGCACTCTATAAAGCCTTCAGCTCACTAAAAAAAGATATCCTTTGCTGCTTCTGAGCAGAACAAGGAGTTACACACACACTACATGATAGTTTACATAGCAGAAAAAACATAGTAGCAACTTTGGTGGTATATACTTGAATGCAAACTGCTTCTTTGCTGAGAGCTTGTATTGATCTTGTCCATGTCTGTCGAGAATGCAAGTTTGCAGAAAGTTGCTTTGCTGTTAGCTGTCTTCTTCTTGATGAAACAGTAGACAGTAAGAGAAACAGTGAAAGTATACGCCATATCTGAGTCACTGGGAGCGGGCGACGCTGGCATGGTTGACAGCAGCTGATGAGTCACACAGCCTCAACAGGTCACACTTGACATTGAGTTCGGGGTCCTATCCCGGCAGTGTCCGAGGTGCGACTTTCACAACATTGGATTCCGCATCAAAATGAAAACAGCTGTAAATGTCCGTCTTTGGAAGTCACTGTGGTGGACGTGAGGGACAGAAGTGATTGCATGTATGTACACTATTTACATGCAATGGATTTGGATATCTACGAGAGGCAGGAGGGGAGAGATGTTGGAGGAAGCACACGGAGCGCTTGCCAGCCTGGAATGGAAACCTGAAACTGCCGGGTCTGAGGTGAGCTGTGATTCCCAAGCGAGTAGGAGTGCAATGACGCATGGAGCGAAGTGTCATACCCGGCAGTTAGGAGGAGGACGAGACTCACTGGTGATTAACGACGGATTGGTGGTATGGTGAGTTGTAAGAAAGCCTTGTGAATGATGGGTTTTGGTTGCAAGTAAGGAGTGAGGATTTGAGCATGCTTGCGGAGATATACGAGGAAGGCATCGCTTGCCCACCGCCCTTTGACCTTGACGACTTCGAAGGGAATGTTGCGGAGTAGGTATTCCAGAGTTGAGCTGATGCGGATGCCATGTCCCTTCAGAGGAGTAATGCCCGCGCTCTTGGCTGCCTTCTCGAGCGTCTTGAGAAATTTTAAGCGTGTTAAGGGTTGGTGGCCGTTTTTTACTCTGTAGGCAAACAGGTGGGCGTTGAGGGGAGGGTTGTTGACGTTGAAATGGTTGATTAGAGCCTTGTGCGGGTCAGCTAGGCCATCCTGTTTAGCCCAATTGACATCCTCCCCTTGCGGAGCTGCTTTGGTGTGAGGTATATGGAAGTTGGTGACTTGGAGGCCATTGCGGTCGTGCTGGATGCTCACATGGTTGTGAGTAATGTGCGTTGAAGGGTTGAATGCTTTCAAGTTGCTGACCGTGAACTCTCCTGTCCGAGCTGTAGCGAAGAAGGTAGTCGTGAGGCATGCGAAAACAGCGGCGTTGATGGGGTCTGACAGGGGGAGTTGGTTGTGTAGTTTTGTTAAGATGTCGATGGTATACGGTTCGCGGGGGGGCGTTTGGAGGACGCTGGAGCGAGGAGTTTTGCAGCTTTGAGGAGGGCTTCGATTTCACCACTGTTGAAAGACCAGGGAAGGCCGTGAATGGTGTGCCAGGCATGGATGCCGCTCAGGTAGTTGGTGACGGTGCTCCCTGCGTACGTGCCAGCGAGGTTGGAGATGAAGGTGGTGATCAGCTCATTGGATGCAGGAGCGCGAAGTTCTTCGGGAATTTCTTTTAGGTCGCAAAAGGTGTGGAACACGAGGAGACCAGAACCATAGGTTTCCTTGGTTGAATCGGCCCAGGCATGGCTTATTACATCGTAAATACGTTGGGCATCTGCAGCGGTGAGGGGATGGGAGGCATTGCAGGCAACGGTGGGTCGCCATAGGAAAAGGTGATCCTTCGTGGGGCACTGTGGGCAGAGCTGTTGGCGGTTGGGATGGGCAGGGTTTGGTGGTGGGAGGGGGATACGTGGGGGTGGAGGAGGAGGGGCTGTGAGAATGAGTGAGCAGAGGGTTTGTGGGAGGAAGGGAAAAGGTGTCTACCTTGGGGTGTCATTGCCAGTAGGCAGATAGGGCGGGCTCTACTGGGGGTTGGACCGGGAGAGTGCGATGGGTTCGTCAAAGTTGGCAATGAGGAGGCGGAGTTCATGCGGGATGGGGAATGGAGGAAGGAGGAGATGTGTTGGGGGGTAAATTCCACGTGAAAGACTGTCGGCTGGGTTGTTGGCACTAGGAACGTATTGGGGATGGACTGTGCAGTGGACAACAGCCAGGGTAGATTGTATGCGCTTGAAAACATCGTTGGTGGGTCTGTTGCGGCTGCGGCCTTTGCGCCATCCTTCAATGACTCCTTGATTGTCTCCGAAAACCTTGAAATGAAGGTTGGTGGCACCATTGTGGAGGACAGCTCGTATGAGGAGCTCGAAACCAACGCTTTCGGCCCATCCGATGTCGCGGTTGCTGTTGTTCCAGCCCGCTTGAAGTATCCAGGCCCACCAGTGTCCATTGAGATAAATACCGATCCCGGTGGATGAGCTGGCATCAGAGAAAGCGTTGAGGGTGAGGATTGGATGGGGGGTTGGAATGGGTGTGGGTGGGAGGGTTGGGAGAGGCTGGTGAACCACCACTGGAGGTCGTTTCTGGTGTCACATGGGGGGGGGGGTCCGTGGGAGGAAAGGCTTGTCACCGAACATGGTTAGCATTGCCTTGAGGTTGATTGGATAAGGGCGACCCTTTGGAAAGACTGTGGCGGTGTGTGTTAGTTTGCCGAGCAACTTCTGTGTGTCGTTCAGGGTGTGCGTGCAACGAAGATTCCATTCCAAGATTGCGTTGAGGTACTTCACGTGTTTGGATTTGGCGAGGCGCACAGTGCGGTTGGTCAAGTCCCATGTGAGACCAATGAATGTTGGTTGGTCAGAGAAAGGGATGTCTTTGGATGTCTCCCAAGGAATGCCCAAGTCCGTCGAGATGCGATCGATGTCATCTATGTTGTAGCAGAATCCCTGGTCCGTGGGGGAGCGGGGGGAGGATGGAGAAAGATCGTGCAGTGGAAATGCGTGATCATTGTTATACTCTTCTATTTGGTCATCAGGTAGTGGTGCCCCTGCGAACCATACTCGACCACCTTTGGCTCTGAGGCCACCAACGGAGGTTATATGCCTGGCTGTGTCAGCGCGGTGGCAGTTGTATTTGCTTAAGTGAGACTTTGGGATTTGGATGAAGAGATGGTCATCGACCCATCTGAGAATAGGTCCAATGCCGACAAAGCGCATGATGTCAGCGCCTGCGTTACCCACGTTGCTATATAAGCTGCCCGATGGACCGAAACCGAAGCAGGTGGAAGAGTCAATAGCGAATTCAGATTCTGAGATTCGTACTACGAGGGCATGCCATTGGGAGGGATGAAGGGGTATGGTTCTGTAGGCCTCTGCAACATCACAGACCGCGCCTTGTGAACCGGGGGGAAGACTAGATAGTATTAAGGCTACTATGGAGAAAGTACTGTAGAAAGAGGGAAAATTGTCGGGTATAACGAGTGAATTTATGGAGGGGGTTGGGGAAGGGTTCAGGGGAAAGGATAGATTCTGGATGAGATGGTATTTACTGGGCTTGCCTGGTTTTGGAACGAGGGAGAGAGGGGATGTCTGGAAGGGACCGAGGTTGGCTTCTATTTCGGATCGGGTGAAAGGACCGAGATATCTTCCTTTGGCAAACTCTTTATTGATGATGTCTTTGAATGTACACTCGTGCTCAATTAGTGAGGTGCTATTGGGAGGGGAAAAGGTGCAGGACAAAGGGGGGATATTTGCTGAGAAGCCAAAGCGGAGTCCGTCATATATGTTGGGGTATTATGGGAATAAACCTGTGGCGGTGAGCCAACGCTGCCAAGCCTCGGAATTATAGGGAGTTAGCGCTTGGACGCTTCTGAGCTCTATGGCACGCCTGAGCTCCGTGCCCGGCTTTACCACAGCCAGAGCACTCGTGCTTGGCAGATTTGTGGACCAGGTTGCATCCGTTGGGCTTCTGCCAGTCGCTGCACAGGGTGCTGCCTTGGCCATCAATGAGTCGGCCCTCGGAGTTGCGTCGCACATGGGCGGGGGATCCGTCCCATAACTTGGGATCGTTGCACAGGTGGATGCGGTGGCGGTGGCGGCCAAGGCAGGTAGGGCAGGCAGACTTGTCTGAGTCACTGGGGGATCACTTGTGGATGTGCTTGGAGGTGGCAGAATGAGGGGCGGTCGTTTGGGAAGGGTTTTGCCGTTGAAACTGACTCCGTGGTGGAGAGAGGGCACGGGAGTTTCTGCGGCGGTCACTGCTTGGTTCGTCGCAGTGATGTTGGTAACGGCATGAACGCCTGCTACAGTTGGGAGAGTAGGGAGATTGGGCAGTGGCAACGGCTTCCAACTGGAGGATAGAGGGGTGGTGGGAGGGCGGGATAGTGATCGACCGCGTGTGAGGGGGGTGTCAATGGTGGTGGGAGATGGCCGTGGCACCATTTAGAGCGGGACAGTGGTCAACCGCGGGAAGAGGGAGCTGAAGGCGGTGGGGACAAAGCCGCGGCACCGATCGGGGTGGGAGGTTATGGAACAAAGGGAGTAGGAGGGAGGAGGGTAAAGGTGGTTAACGGTGGTGATGTGGTTAATGGGAATGAAACAAACCTTTTGAACGACCTTGTTTTGGATGCTTGAGTTAATTTCGAACGCGATGGAGTTCATTAGATTCTCGTTGATGAGTGAGACATTGAAAATCTTCCCCGAATTATTCTTCAGGTCATCATGCCAGTGACGACGGATGCGTAGTGCAGGGCTATGGGGTCACTGTTCAGGTTGTCGCGGATGGGGTGATTTTCGATGTTCCAGAAAAACTTCGCTAGGGCATTGACGTGCTTTTCTGGCCAGGCAGCCTGTCCTAGGTGCTTCAGGAAAGCGTTTTTTGCTTGAAGGAAGTCACTGAAGGACAACTCGTGGTCCGCTTTGGCGTTGCGGGATCCTTTGACGGAGGCGACTGGTCGTAGGGTAAGGACATCATGGGTGGTGGTGATGCCAAGGGCGTCGTCAGCTTGTGAACAGTTGTTTCAGGACGCTTCGAGACATCCTTCTTGGGAGAAGTACCACAGCTCCACATATTCAAAGGACGACAGCTTTTGGAAGGCGTACTGGGAAGGCCTGGGGGCGACCATGTTGGGAGGGGGCTGGTCTTCATTGAAGTCGCTGATTTTTGGCTTCTTCTTCTCAGCTTCCCTGTGCTCTCTCTCTACTTCAGCTTCTTGGAGGCGTTGCTCTTCTTCGTCCCTCTGTCTTTGCTCTAGTTGGATACGTTCAGCTTCTCTGGTGTTAGCTTCTTGTTCAAGATTCCAGGCTTCGACTCGCTGGTCGTGCTCGAGTTACCAAGCAGCCGTGATGCGATCGATGGCTTCGTCGACATCTATGTTGTGAGCGGCCATCACAGCTTCTCGCACCATGCGGTAGGCGTTCGATGCAAAGTCTGGTCGGACTTCGAACGCTGGGTCAGCCATGGCGAGAGGGAAAGAAAAAGTGGAATGAGTTGGTCAGTGGGTTGTAGATGTGCAATGAAGCGGCGAGGATGAACGAGGTGGGGACGAGCGAGGGATGGTGGCGCGGAAGAAAAGAGCGGTGCCACTTCCCGTTGCTCGTCCGAAGACTTTACACTCTGACTCCGCTCGTGCCTCATTACGTCGGAGTGTGGCAAACCAAGTCGCTGTCGAAGACCACCAGGATGATTGAATTACGCACAGGGAGTCAGGCCAAGCCAAGCAATGGGCCGGCCGAAAAGCTTGTCTTATGCGGGAATGATAAAAAAGCGGCGCCTCCGAGTGTGGGCAGAATATCATGTCCATTGTTACAAATCAATCCGAGCACGAGCGTTAGCGTTACACGTTCATACCGAAGGTGAGATAGCGCGCAGTCCAGGATATGCGTTACCGGATTCGTCGAGCAGATACAATTAATTGGAGGGTAACAACTCCTGAAACGGCTGACAGCGCAGCGATAGTCCGTATGATGCTTTCGTGATGCAGTGCGGCTGACATCTTACTGAGGAAACGATTCGTCAGACCTCGTGGTGTGGACACCCAGAAGCACAACGAGACCAGCTAATTCTGAAAATCTGCCAACATTCGAGTTGTTCAGCTCCATGTTGCATCAAACATCGTACAAAGGCGTATACTGTTGCATTCTAATCATGGGCAGCGCGTGCACGACCCTCTGCAGCGGCCTTTCCGCCAGTCTCGCGAAGCTCGCCTCTCTCGTGCAATTCAGGGTTGTAAGTGTACTTTCCAATCACCTGGGAAGACATCAGATGGGGCCAAACGACGGACGACCGCGAGACACACCTTCTGAGCCTTGCCAACAATCTTGTCGCCCGTGGTGGCATGTCCCTCGGGCAAGTTTGGTTGGCCGCCAATCGCGACGCCACCTGGAATTGAGTTAGCATCTCTAGAGTTATGGAGGTCCAGAAGGGCCAACCTTCGGGAACGGGCGTGACGCCGAGGGGGCGTTCAGAGTTGAACGCATTCCTTCCTTGCACCGCTGGAACGCTGTGGTGTTGGACACGCTGAGAAGCCAAGTCGTTCTCCCGGATTGCAGGATCTGCTGCGGTCGTTCCGGGTGCTGGGGGTGGCTGAGACGGGTCGTGGGGTTGCGGTGTTTGGAGCGGGGCAGACATGGCACTTACTGATGGAGCGGGTCAGACTGGTCGCTCGTTATTTATCTGTGGTCGTTTGAATGATGTCATGCTCTGTGAAAGCCAAGACTGGCAAGTAATTTTCCTACCCATGTGACTTCTCACACGTGACAGTGCAGATTCCACTCCACAATCCATAAAAATCACCTCGTCACTCTCTGTCAACACCTAGGACGTTGTTTTGATGTCGAGCTTGATACGACGAGGAACGCGTCACGGCTGTCCAAATCCTGATTTCACTTAGACGGAGTTCTCCAAGCCTGCAGACTGCTTGTTGGAGATCTAAAAGTGAGATTGTGAGTAATCCACTCCCGTGTCTCGAAGATAGTGGCTGTCTGACCGTGACAAAGCAGAAACTATTTCTCGCAGAGTCAGGAGAACTGGGAACATTGTTTGGGTTCCAAGCGCGAACGCAGCCCAGGTGGAGACCGTGGAGTACATTGCGGAGAACGGCAAAGCAAAGACAAGTTGGGAAACGCGCCTATGTATTGCGACTGCAAGTCTGCAAGTGACGATGTGGTTAACCCTCAAGGACTGCGGACTCGGAAGCGCAAACGCTACATTTTCGCGTATGATCATACAAGCAAAATAGGATTGGATTTTGTCAAACATTTGGTATCATCGTACGTAACTCAGATATGAGTCTCGGAAGGGTACACATATCAATCAGAAGCTTCATGTACATAGATATGGAAATGAGATTCAGAATGAACACGGGAAAGGCTGCAAAGGATGATCATGAGCTCTCTTACTATGTAATAACGAGCTATCGGTGAACGCACCTCTGACGACCAGTTAATTGTTAGCCAGTACGGGGACGTTTTTGTGGTGGTCCTGAGGTTTCTGCGTCGGATATTTCAGCCGTCTGCAATCCTCGCTTAGATGTTCGAAGCAACGATGATGAACCAGGCTGGTCTTGTGCATCGTTCGAAGGTGATATGACGTCGTCTACATGCACACGCTTTTGCTGTGTCTCGGAATCTGCGTCGGGTATTCCAGCTGCCTCCAAACTTCGTCTGGATGAAGGAAAAGATGTTGATGGAGAAGGATCATGTTTTTCATCACGACCAGCACCAGAAGGTGACGGGCGAACGGTTCGCGATATCACGTCCTGTGGCATCTGCATACCGCAAGTAGTAGGGCTGCTATCAGGCCCGACCGACGTTGGCTCCTCAAAGTCTTTCTCCGTCAGAAACTGCCCTTGGAGGATCTTCCCCATGTGTGTCTGCGCAAATGGTCGCCCTCTGCTGCGAATGGCAAGCAGCGCCATCACCGAAGGAAGCGGAGAACCTAGGAACGTGATTTCGTTCTCTTCAAAACTTCCAGGGATTTGGAACACATTCCGCCTGATTACTGTGTCGTCCGGCGATTCTTGCGTAGGGACACCGAGGAAACGACACAACCGGAGGTATGATCTATAGTCTCTGAGATAGAACTGCCCGGCGAACACATTCAGCTGGTCGATAAGCGTCCATGGCGGAGTCCAGTGAGAGGGAAGGGGAGGGATAGAATATAGCTTGAGATCGTCGGATGGTTTCATTCGCTGGGACGTGCGTGGTGCATTTAAATGAAAGTGAACACGTTCACTCGCCCTGATGTCTGGCATCAGGCAGTCGGCTTCAAATGGGCTCAGCAGAACGAGCACTTGATCGCGGTCAGATTGATGGGAGAGAATCCATTGCACAGGTCGGAGATATTGATCCATTGTTCCTCGCGTGGATTCGGGCTTGATCGTCCGACAGAAGTCCGCCGTCGCCAAAATAGATGGGCTCCAGACATCTGCTTCGCAAGTAGTGACAGAACTCTTTTCTAGCGTTCCGAAGACGGGAAGAAAGGCGCTGCCAGAGTGCAATCGGGGGATGACACCTGTCTTGACGAAGGACACGACGTCCGGATGAAGGGAATGTTCTGCAGGCTCTGCCTTTGGAGGCAGCTCCACATCTCGCTCCCGCTCCCGCTCTCGGTGAACTTCCCGTTCTTGTTCTTCATCCATTTGTGCACTGGGAAGTGATAGAACGCCGAGAACCTTGCACTGCTGTCGTATCCCCGGATCAAGTGCCGACAAATCGCTCTGGGTGGCTGGAGTTTCACGGGGTGCGTAGAGATCTTCCAAGGACTTCTGTTCCGGTTTGAGCCATGCGTCTGATAGCTGCTTGACTGTGCTATTGTTGTTACAGAAACGGTTCCAAGCGTCGGATCTCGTTTTCTGACTCATGCCTTGTTGTGCCCAGTGAGGGGCTCGCTGTTTGATGTCGTTCCAGGTTTCATGTATTGTCCAGCATATTATGTCAACGGTTGTAACTGAGGTGTTTGGATCTGTCTTGCCGGATGCCGCGCGGATGTTCCAGTCAACTTTTGGCGGCGCAAAAAACATGACCGAGTGACCCTTTCCCAATTTGCGCATCCGCATGCAACCTGAAATCCACGAACTGTTAGATTTGGTGATTGGATCATGGCGTCACACTGACCTTGTACTAAAGCATCTTTCGTTACCTTTGGACCCAGAGTGACAGCTGCTCGTGAGCCAACGGGGAACTTGATATCAGTGCCCCTTGTGTGTGCGTGATCCAGATAGACAACGCAACGGCTTAATTGCTGAGAAAGCGCCGATGATGACAATGGCGAAATAGAACCGTTTCGCGTGAGTACCATCAGTTCGTCTGAATCATTGAAATAGATTGCGCCAGCAGCATCGCGAGCGATCTCAAGCCACGCTTTGGCCACTTGGACATTAGAGAGATCGAGTATTTGCGAGCCAACGTCCAGCAACGCTTGGATTTCGGGCTGTTGTGTGGCCACCAGTCGGAGGAACGCTTGTGTAATCCATCGTTCGTCGCTCTTGTGAGCCACCATATAGAAGTTATTTTCTGGGCGAAGAAGGTACGCGAGAACTCTGGCATTGGTTCCCTTCTGATGATCGAGGTCGCGCTGAGCGACAGTTATGGGTAACAACCATCGGCCGTCATTCGTACCCGAAAATCCTGACGCATAATTAGCAACCGAACCGGATTGCAGTGGACTATCAGCACAATCTCACTCACCAGTTATAAGCTTCGTTCGCCTCTCTCCTAAATCCCAGCTAGACGCAGACATTTTCCAAGGAAACTCTTTCGCTTCATTTGGGAACACCACTCTTGCGAGGTAGAAATCTATGACCGCTGTGTTCCAAGCGAAGTGCGGGAATATGACGGTATCCCAATGTACCGATGACCTGAAGTTGATTTCGTTGAGTTCGCGAAGGGAGGCCGGCACTGAGTCACACTCTTCGATCCAAAGCACGTATTCCGCGGATGGGCTATCTTGATCTAGCAGGATTTCAAAAGAGGTTTTCAGTTGCTCCTTGCTGAGACCAGAATAGTAGTAAGACAGGCATGTGAGAATGATGGTGAGATCCGGATGAGCAAACTGGGTATTAGGCGCTGGTACGTCCTTAGCTCGGTATGGGACTGCAATCATCGAGGGATTTGGGGAACCCTCAGGCTCAGCATAGTCTTGTGGCGGTTGCAAGGTATGGCCGTAGGCAACGCGCCATCTCCGTTCCGATAGAGCAAACAGGATGATATTGGAGGTCAGGAGTCCACGGAGTAGTAGGAGTCCACTCCAAATATGACTCTGGTCAGACCCATTGGCGTACTCCTCCACCGTCTTCACTGTATCTGGAATTTGAAGCACATCTTCGTCCGATATGAATCCGCGAATTGCATTCTGTAATTCTGGGGAGATGTGTCGAAAGTTGAAACCGGGAAGCTGTCCAGCCATCACGTCTTCTGTAATTGACGTTATGAGGCGTCTACCGCTGTCGGCGCGCATGATGCGAGCATGTGGAAAAGATCCGGGTGGACCACATTCATACTGAACGGAGTCCGGGGCATGTCTCGAAAGGGAATATATGTGCTTCTTCACGAGCCGCAGGACTTGTTGAGTGATCGTCCATCGGTCGGGATATCCATCCATATGCTGTTGGGAGCCGAGCGTGTAAATCAATTGGAACCGGGAGTGAAGGATCTCGTCGCTCTCATCCAGAATATCTCGAACATGAGAATCAATGAATTTTTGAAGGCTCAGCCACTTGGATGCACTGTCCCCTGTGCCACGTACATTCTGGCTGTGTTCGTTATGGTGGACTGCCTGGGTGGCATCCACTTTACTCGAGTAGTCCGACGACAGGCTTAACCATCGAAGAATGCTACCCGCAACGCTGTCTTTCTCTGGCAGTAGCTGAGGTTAAACAATCAGCTCAATCGGGCGTCGTCGAAATGATTATCCGCACCCACCGATTTGAGCGACAGGGTGGTCATGATGTGCTTATAAAACTTCTGAAGTTTCGGTAACGGGTCTAGCGCAGGCTTCCCCCCACGTAGCTGCTCCTCTGCGCTCATCAATTTGAGTGATACGACATGCTCGGGTTGTACGAGCAGAATTCCGCGCTCCACCATGCACTGATGCATGAGCTCCTGTAGACCATCGACTTGAAGGCTGATCACCTTGCCATTTTTGTATTCAGGGTTACGAGAGAAGGGTAGATGGTATATCGGCCGGTTGGCGAGCCCCCCAAGGCGGGCAACCAATAACTCGAACATTTGCGACGTCAATGCTTTCGGGACAACAACACGGACCAGCTGTTTGCCATCAGCAAGAACAGCTGCAGCAATGGGGATGATCACGGAGGATTTCCCTTCGCCCATGTTGACCTGCATAACAGTGTTGTCCCTGGATTGCGGAGATATGATCTCCTTCGCAATCTCTGCCTGATTACGACGAATGAGAAAGTTTCCTTGAATCTGACGCAGGTAAGGAGTAATGTCAGTAGAGACAAGTACTCGGACACTGGAGACAAACCTGGATTAGCAGCCAATCAGGGTACTCTTCTGGACTCCATCCGTCACATATGTCGTTCTCCAGTTCTTTCGAGAACTCTTCTTCGAGACCATCCAGGGCAAATCGTAGCAGTCGCCGGGAACGCTGAAGGCCTAAAAGGAGTAATGCTAACGATGTCAGGCATTTCTTCCAGGTTAAAGGAATGTCGACCGGTGATGCAGACGCGAGATATCGCAAGAGAACATCTGCAGTAATCATCGGTCACTGATCGACTGCTTGTTCATCTGGATCGATTGCTGGACCGAGACTCTTCCTAATAATGTCCAAAGATTTCAGGTAGCTGTCTCTGCACTGTATGTAGTGCTTCTTGAGTGCTTCAATGGGATTCTCTCCCGCCACGAGTCCATAGGTCCGAGTTGCTCGCGAGTCCATGTAAACGTGTTCTGCGCTGGCACTAAGGAGGGCGAGATATTCCCGCTGAAATGGGAGATCTGCGCGAAAACAGGAGAATAGTTGATCAAGTGCAGAGACATCATCTGACAATGCAACGTGTTTGTATTAACGGACAAATATGCGAAGTCAGACGAGACGAGCCCTTGTGAGGGCCGGGGACACGAGTCGTTAGATTTCCCCTAAATACAGGTCGACATTTATATACTCCTACGCTATTGCAAATGACGACTCAGATGTATAATCATCGAGTCTTGTG
>JBBPOE010000473.1:0-22118 GCA_038091295.1 Tylopilus felleus | reverse complement strand
CGACCTTCGCTACCAGACATCACTACTAGTCTTCGTGCTACTACTGAGTGCACGCCTCTTGTCTCTTCATAGTCTTCGTGCTACTATTCTGAGTGCACGCTTGCTTGTTCTACGCTACGCGTAACATTAGCCAGCAATTGGACCCAGGATCAGCCTGAGTCTGGGCCATGGTCTGAGTCTGAGCATGAGATGCTACCTGGGCAGCAGTCTCAAGCTCTCAATCAGTTCCAGGCCAGTTTCACTCAGGCTGGCAATCAGAGTGCTACTAGTCACAGTAGCTGGTCTAGGCACGGTCATGGTCACTCATTAAAATCCCAGGCCAATCATGATGATGCTATCACAGCCACTCCAATAGCCACCATGACCATGGCAACCACTGCTAGTAGTGCCAGTGGCTCAAGCACATTTGAGTCAACTTTGCCAGCAGAGTCACAGTAGGTTTCAGTGTCAATTTTTACAACTGAAAATACAAGTTTTCATATCAGGTATCAGCAACTTGAAGTTGACTATGGTGATACTATAGTGAATACCTTCAACAACTCTGCAGGCCAATTCTTTGTGCATTGGGACTATCATGCCAGTGACACTCAGCCTGAGGCTGGCAACAATGACTCACAGGCAGATGGTCCAGGCTACTCTGAGGTTGCTCAGGTCACTACCACTGGCAGTGCTAGTGATTCTTTGCACCCTCAGCCTTAACTTAAACAACAGTCTCAACTTCAAGTTGAAATCCCTGAGTCTATAGCACACTTTTGTGGAGATTCTGGTACTTCTCACTTTCTATCTATATTATGATTCTTTGAATGATAATCTCTACACATTATAGTCTTGTTTGCAAATGCCTTGAGAGATGCCCAAGCTCACAACTGGATCACTTTATTTAGAAGTGCTGCAGAACTCCTCTGTCACCACATCCATCAAACAAGGGCAATCACTGGCAGCTTTCAAGAAAGGTTTATTAAACAAACTCTACTAGACCTTGAGCATGACAACTCAATTGTATATGCTCAGTATGGTTTTCAGGGACATTGGCTGGAAAATGGTAAGATTGTTTTCACTCAGTACATTGTTGAGCACAAAATTCAAGTTGATTTGATAGTCTCAGTAGCACTTCCAACTGTTTCTAGAAGCACAACTGTGCTTACTTGGTTTTCTGACCCAGTATTCTACAAATATCTGGTCAAAGAGCTCCAGGAGGTAGTCAACAGGCATATTGAACATATCTGGCCTAGAGTGTTCTACCTGGTCAAGAACCCGGTTCAAGACAATCAAGGCCAAATCTTTGATCTTCTCTCACTGCACAGAGAAATCAATATGAATGAATTGGAGATGTGGACCAGCTATTCAGATGAAGATGGATATGGAATTTTCCATGCTACCACCTTCATCCCAGCTACTCAAACTTACAGGCTTGATGTAAGTGGTGACAGTATTCTACAATAGCTGCTAATCTAATAGAACTTTATAGGAACCATTTGGCAATCAAGCCTTTCAGGAGGTTTTCAAAACAGCAGCTTATAGAGCTGGCTATGCTGGCCACTTTGGATTGTTGGACAAGTATGGATCCTCTATCAGCAGCAAGCATTCAAGTTGGAACAGCAGCCACTATATGTGGCTGGGTGAGTAACCTCTAACTCTTGTTAATATTATTCCCTATTAACTTGAATAATTCCAAAGCTTATTGCTGCTTTGTCAGAGTACAAGCACCACAGCATTTATATGTTGCCATGGTGCAACAGAGATAGATGTTGTGCAGTAAAGAAGGTCATTGACAATGTTTACCAGTTCCTTGAAACCACAAAGCTGGAAACAGGTCCTCTTGGAAGATCCCTGGAAGTGCGAGAATTCTGGCATGCAAAGTTCCTACAATTTTTGACTAACTAGTACTAGTATGTGGACTTAGACTCCAATTCCATGTTTCAAGTTTGTACTACTACTAGTTATTATGATCATGATGGTCCCACACTATCCTCAGGCTCCCTCTACTCTCACCTTCCCTCATCAACTCCAACTCTGCATCACACATCACATCATGCCAGTGAGAGCCATGGAAACTATGCAGCAACTGTGCAGAATGTGATGTCCTCACAGTCTATTCAAGTTCCCACTCACCCCATATGTTCTGCTGTTCCGAGTCAGCTCTTCCAATTACAACTTCACTTGCCACTTCAAGTTGTAGCCCCGCTTGCTCTTGTTGCCCGGGGGTCAGAAGTGCACTGAAAATGTTTGAACATCAGATACCTCTGAGGCTTCGTGCAGAGCTGCAACTTGAACCGGATGGCCAGCATCCTGATGGCCAGGGAGCGAGTAAGACCAAGTCCGAGTCTGTGGGTTGGGACCGTGGCATGGGTGTTGTGAGAAGGGCGAGTCTGGAAGCATTCACAGAAAAGGGAATCATGTATGTGATCATTTTGCAGACTTCAGCGTCAAGCATTTCGCCTGTCTTCTTGCTAAATGACTTTATCCAGCTCTCTTTTTGACCTTTGCTACCTCTGTAGCTAGTAACTGGTCCGATGATCATATTCATTCTATAGTTGGCACATGCTTTGAAGGCCATGTGAGTGATTGCCTGAAGGTCGTCTTGAGCACCAGTTGTGATATTCTCCAGGCCAAAGAATATTTCCTCAGAGATGTGCCCACCAAGCATCATACAAATTTGGTCCATTATTTGTGGTGTAGAAAGTAGGTAACAATCTGAAAGTAAATACTATCGGGAAACCATATTAGCAAGGCCAAGGTAGCCGTCTTGAGACACTTACTTGTGCGTATCCCAAAGCGCCAATGCCATGGGGAATGATGCTAACTTTCAGCAGCAGGTCTGCATGCTACAGACGGTATGACCAGCTTCATGGTATGCAACAGCCTTCTTCTCCTCCATGCTGAGCACCCTATTCTTTTGCTCTAACCCAGCAATGACCCGTTCGATGGCACTCTCAAAATCATCTTCTCTGACGAATTCCAAGTCAAGGCCTTTGCAAGCAGCATGGAGCACAGCCTCATTGCAGATGTTGGCAATATCAGTTGTCACGGTATTTTTCCCAAGGAAAATTGCAAAGTGGTTGAATTCATGGTCATCCTGGTCCATTGACCAGCAAGCTTCAAGTTCCCATCATGTACCATTGACCCCAGGGAGGCATTCGGCTTCCTGTGCAACGGCAATTAACAAATGTCATAATTAAGTGGGTAAGAAGGATATTTCACAGATTCCTTGGGGCAGCGTCGAACTGGATATGACAGCATCTTGATTTCCAAGTAACCCTCGTCGTCCATCGACCCACGTAGCAGGAGTTTGGTCCCTGGCAAGAGCATTTCACCAGTACACCTGTTCACAGCTCATAGAGCAAGGGGAATGAGATATTTTACACCAGCAATGAGGATACTGCTGGTCTCGAATGGGCTTGGGAGGCACTCAGAAGTAGTGATAGTTTCCATCGAGAGGTTTTCCCCTCCTACAAACTCCGAAATATCTTTACGGCCAGAGGGTGTTTCTATGGATACTCCACCTTCGACCTGAGTCTCGGGGAAAAGGGAAAATGTGGAAATACGTATGTTTGCATGGAGGGAGTCAAAACAAAGTACCCAGCCAGCTGGCGCGGTGACCTTTCTTCAGGATCTCCTTAGTGAGGTCTATGATAGCGTGAAGAAAAGCCTGGGGTGAGGACAGCAAGCTTCTGGGCCAAAGAGGACATACCTGAGAGCTCTTGTGCAAGGAGGAGAGGCTTGAGGTGAACCATGAAGATTCCCTTATGGCCGGACATGTCTGGTTGGTCAATGGCAATATACCTGTCAAACCGACCAGGGTGCATCAACACCGGGTCCAGAACATTAGGATGATTGGTACCAACAAGAACAATGACATGCTCCTGCATGCCAAAGCCATCCATCTCCACTGACAACTGATTGAGAGTTGACTCCTGTTCGTCATGTCCTCTGAAGCCACCACTCTTGCCTTGAGATCTGCCGATGGCATCAATTTCATCGATGAAAATGATATACGGAGCATTTTTCTTGGCAGACGCGAAGAGATCATGAACGCAGGACGATCCGACACCAACAAACATTTCGATGAATTCCAAGCCAGCAGTGGCTTTTGCAAGGAGGGTCTCTCCAGTTCCAGGAGGACCTGATAAGATAGCCCCATGGGGAATCTTTGCACCGAGTTTCTCATACTTGGCGGGGTCTTTTAAGAACTTGACAAATTCCATGATCTCCTCCTTGGCCTCGTTCATTCCAGCGACATCCTTGAACTTGACTTTGATGTCGGTATACTTGTTAAACAACTTTGCCCTACTCCAAATATTGAATATACCACCTGGGCCACCACTGGCCTGCCGGCTCATATATAAAAGGAGACCAGCAAAGAGAATGGTAGGGGCAAAGTTGAGGATGGTATTTAACATGGAAATTTCGTCATGATAGGCCACAGGTATCTGTTTGTGACTTGGGATGCCAAGCTCGCTCTGGGCATCTTTGACCTTGCAATCAAATCCCTTGATGCTTCCTATGGAGAAATAGTAGTCGCCACCACTGACTCGGACCACCACAGAATACATGGTCCCTGTTGTGTTTGAGTGCAGCTTGATTCAAACTTTTTGTCGATTGACAATGATAAGCTTCTCAACGAGCCCTCTGTCAAGGAATGCAGTATGAAACTCCTGCCAGTGCCAAGTGATTTCTCGCAAAGATGAAGAGGAGGAGCCACACAAAGTGTAGATGATTGCAGCAGATGTGGCCAACAAGACAAGGTGATTGGGGTTGAAATTGCTGTTCCTGCTGGGAGGAGGGGTCTTGGAGCAATGGGGCTCGTTGTCTTCGGTATTGGACTGTCTGGAGAACGAGTGCTGCCATTGAGACTGTTGGTAGCACTGGAAGAAGCCCTCAAGACCCTTTGGTATCTCTACGCCCGCACCATTCTCCTTGTCCCTGCCAACATTGTCTGCCTTTGCTTTTTCCTTGCTTGCGGAGCCATTCAGTGATGACTCGGAGTGAGAATCACGAGGAGAATGGGATGCAAAGGCCTTGAGCAGCGTGCTGAAGTGAGCTGTATAGCAGGACTGTCGACGGTACAAGTAAGACAAAGTGAGCAAGAAAGCATAGTGGCGAGTGAGCAGCTGAGTGACTGTAGCAAGTACTATACAAGGTGGCCTGGGAATCCCGGTCACACCCCCTCCTCAACTTCAAATGCACAGCAGAACCTGTCCTTGTCCAAAAGCACCATTCTCTTCCCATCTGGCACCCATCGCACATCCCTTGTTTCGTACCTCACTGCGACCATCCTGTCAATCTCACCTCCAGCGAGAATTAGACCACTCACTGCTTGTGGGTACGCCAATGCACTCAGCCATATCCTCTTCATCGCCCCCTTCTCCCACCCACTCATCACTCTACGTAAAGATACTCTGAGTTCCACAGCAAAGGACAAGACTCCCTTTGTGGATTGGATTCCACCATGCATGTATCACAGGCTTGAGATGCATCAACATGCACCGCAAGCATAGAATGAATGGCTCCGACAGGGTCAGAAAGTCATAGATATGTACCACATTAGGTACACTATCTTGTTCCATTCCAGTTGCACTGCACTGCATTTTGGGTTTGGCTTACTTGGATCTGCCTGAAGCAAGCCTATGGTTTGTGGGCCGTCAAGCCACTCATCTAGGCAGCAATCACTCAGTATCATCGCTCAAGGTCACAATAATATCCGCACAGGAAAGGAACTCTCTGCCTTGCGTTGACTCCAACCAATTGGCAGGTTCCCACCAAAGTGTCTTTTGGATTGGTTAATGGTGTCCAGAGACAAAGCCTTGATGTACCGCTCTGCCAGATAGTTCCAGGGTACATGTTTGTGGCCCACGTCAGACTGTCCAGGATATGGAGCTATTAGTAGACGTAAGCACATAAATATCAAACATCGGTGATCAGTGTCATACTTACTTTGTCGTCTCACCCACCCACAGCAAGGAACATCTCACTTGGATGCCAAGTCACTGATCACAAGCGGACTCCAAAACCTGGATCAGTGAACGTGCCACAGGCTGCGTCCGGGCCGCACTGAGTTCCTGTGTTTGTCTCTGTTTGTGTTCGCGTTTGGTGGCAAACTAAGTAGGCCAACTCGGAGCTGGATCACCAACTGCCAGTGCATACCAATGTTTTCAACATCTTGTGACCAAGTGTGCATATGCGGTCGGTCTTTTGATAATGCTGGAGCTTTGAGGAGACACAAGAAAAATTGTCAGAAGGGGAAGAAGCGACTGGCAAATGTTCTCAGACAGGCGAGAGAAGCCCGCCATAGCAAGAAGCGTCATGTTGAGGGTAGCTCCTCAGAGCAACTGTACTCTGAGTCTTTGGATCCAAATGAAGCTGTCAATGGTATGTGCACATTTTATCAGCTCAGGCTCTGAATCACTCAAACGACAAGTGTGTTTGTGTTGGTACAATAGTGACTACTTGCACCCATACAGTTTTTGAGTCGCAGTCTAACCTGGCCTCAGCCGTGGGTCGAAGTGAAGCTTCCAATTCGAGGCCCAGCGAAGCAAATGTACATACTTCCCATATCGAAAGTGCTGTGGTCAATCTAATACCTTGAGTTAGGCCGAGGATGACGCGCTGCCTTGTCTGTTCACCGGGGTCGGCGACTCACCCGACGACTCCCAAAACGCTTTCAGGACATGCTCCCAGAGCTTCCTCTACCGTTACCCCCTAATGACGCAGTAGCCGAGCCTGAAGTGAGCTTGGGCTGTCATCTCCCCACTCCAGATCAATCAACTCCACTAGCCATATCAGGCCCGATCACTGTGGGAGATGCCCAACTTTCCCAGGAACAACATCACACTGTGCACGTTACTCAAATCAACTCCTTTGGCTTATTCCGCATATACAATCAAGACTCCACTCCAATCAACAATCCTGAGGATCAGAGTGGGGTTGATCTGTGTTCAACACCTGAATCAGGACTCGAAACTGTGTTCTGTCAACCAACCGACTCTGGGTCTGGGAATCCTTACCATCCCTACCCTAACAAAAATTCGTGGCGGATCAGTGACTGGTATTGGAATCACGGCATCCAGAAATCCAAGAAGGAGTTTGAAGATCTCATCAAGATCATTGGAAGTGTAGATTTCTGATCTGAGGACTTGCACCATACTAATTGGACTGCAATCGACCACAATCTAGGCTGTTTAGATGGTCGCACCCCTCCCCAAGGAGCACCCTGGAGTCATGGGGTTGACTCGGACTCTCGCCCCTGGTTACCTGAGCATGATGGTTGGATTCAGAGAAGCATTACGATCTCTGTTCCATTTCCTCGATGCTCACTATGTCCAGGGCTGAAAGATTACACCATTTCTAACTTTTACCGCCGCTCTCTGGTTTTGATAATCCGTGATAAACTCTCTGATCCTCTATGATGCTGGTCCTTTTGGTTCGAGCCCTATCTTTTGTGGTGGAAGCGTTCTTCTGCAGCTGATGACATCACTGTTTACGGTGAACTTTCCTATTCTGCAGCTTTTGTTGCAGCACACCAACGACTACAAGACACACCCCTCCATCCCACTGATGGTTGCACCTTGCCTCGACATATTGTTGCACTGATGTTCTGGTCCAACGCCACCCAGCTAACTTCATTTAGTGATGCCAAACTGTGGCCTTTATATGTCTATTTCAGAAATTAGTCAAAATATCAATGGTGTTCTCCACGTGTGAATATTTGCTCACATGTCGCATACTTTCAGACTGTACATATCCATAGTATGTGGAGTGTCGGATCTTCTAATTCTTCAAACAAGCTACCTGACGAATTCAAGGACTTCTTAATGGAGCACACTGGGATGACAAACTGCCGGGTGATCATTTGTCTACTCACTGTCACCGCGAACTTTTTCATGCACAATGGAAAGACTTGTTAGATGATGAATTTCTCCAGGCGTACGAGCATGGTATGGCCTTTATGTATGGAGATGGCATCAAGAGATGACTATTCCCCTGGATATTCACATATTCGGCTGACTACCCTGAGAAGTACTTTGCGCTATTTCATCCGAGACAGTCTCACAACTCAAGCTCCCCTGTGCCTCTAGGGTTCTCATTGCCAATGTCCGCAACCTTGGTGGCTGTCCGTGTCCCTGGTGCCTTGTCCCAAAGGAAAGCTTGCAGAACGTCGCTACAGCTGATGACATGTTGCAGTGTGATCTCATATCACACCACGACACTGCAGACCGACGTGCGAAGATCACATCAGCGCGCCGTTTGATCTATGAGGGACAATACATTGTTGACACCCCTCAAGTTGAAGTGCTTCTTAAGCCCGAATCTCTGGTACCAACAATGGTAAGTGTTTCCCCGCTGCTGAACAAGATCAATAGTGACCTGTTTGTGATTTAGAATGCATTTTCAGAAAAACTGGGCCAACTTGGAACTGGGTTTGATTTCTTCCTCATGTTGGTTGTCAATCTACTACATGAATTTGAGCTTGGTGTCTGGAAAGCTATTTTTACCCACTTACTTCATATTATAGACAGTCTAAAGGGAGCAGGCCTGGCTGAACTTGATCGCCGGTGAGAGCATTACCTTTGTTCCCACACTGGTAAACATTAATTGACCGTGAGAAGTTATCGCCAAGTACCATCATTTGGTCACAACACTATTCGATGATTTCGCAAGAACATTTCTGAAATGAAGAAGTTCGCTGCGCGAGACTCTGAAGACGTACTCCAAGTAGGTACCTTTCACTACCTGATGGCATTACCTGCCTTGCTGATGGGACCTGCTGAACCTAGTGTTCCATTCCTGTTTTTTTCGGGACTGTTACCAGATCCTCACAATGCCCAAGTGTTGCGCCTTCTATTTGTTCTCTCCCACTGGCACGGTCTAGCTAAGCTCCGCCTGCATACAGATGAAACCATACATATCCTGGATATGGTAACAAAAGATCTTGGCAATTGCATTTGCAGCTTTGCATCAAATACATCACCCGCGTCCGCAACAAAAGAGTTGCCTCGTGAAGCTGCAGCTTGACTATGGCAGCACATGCAGCGAGGTCAAGGGAAATCAACCCCTTCCAAGAGAACTGCCAGTGCATCTCATCCACAAACACGGCTGCCAAAAGCACTTAATCTTCAAACTTGCAAGCTTCATGCGCTGGCAGACTACCCAGCGCAAATTAGAATGTATGGCACTACAGACTCCCATTCGACACAAGCCATGAGTACTTACTCTCAGTTGCATGCATAAAATCGACTGAGTATTCAGGGAGAACTCGAGCATCGCACGAGTAAAAGTCGGATTGCCAGAACTAGCCGGAAAACTTATATACCTCAGATGGCTGCTATTGAGCGACGACAAGCTCGCATTGATTGTATTCACATGAATTGTATTGCACTCCGCATTGAGGACCTGATACCCAACAAATCTGATGAACATCACATTATTGGCCGATCTCAAAGTTTTCCGGAGGAATTAACGAGATTCGTGCAAACTAATCTCTGGGATCCTGCTACCAGAGTAAGTTCCTGCCCTACTTCCCATCTCAGTGAACTCACAGAAACTGGCCTAGAACTTCCTTCTTAAGCTCAAGGTTCATATTCTCCCTGGTGTCGCAGCCGCCCACCAAGATTCAGAAACAACTCTAGGATGTGTTGTTCTTCCAGACAGCACTGGTGCCAACTATTTGGTGAATGATGCTCTTCATCTATCACAACTGAACCAAGTCCTGTTCCATGGAAACAAGATCTATCGCCACCGGTTACTTTGCATTAACTATACAAGTTATGACCTTCAACGTGACTTTGATGTTATCAACCCTCGTACTCCTAAGCGGGACATCATGATGTTGTCCCATTTGGAAGCTGGTGAACATTCTTTTTGCTATGCTCAGGTGTTGGGTATCTTCCACACCAACATCATGTACGTTGGGCCAGGATCAAGAGATTTTCCGTTGCGTCACATCAAATTTTTATGGGTGCAATGGTTTGAAATTTTACAGGACCATAGTACAACCCTTGGGTGGAATCAACATTCCCTGGACAGGGTCAGATTCCTTCCAATGGCTGAAGAGGATGCATTCAGGTTTGTTCACCCAGCTGATGTCCTCAGAGGCTGCCACATTGTATCATTATTCACAGATGGCAGACTTCACCCTGATGGTGTTGCGATGTCTCGTTGTGCAGGCAATGCGGATGATTGGAAATGTTATTATATCAACCAGTGAGTTTTGTCAGATTTGCACAAATTATCCACTAAATATGTTGGTAGTTTTGCTGATCGCGATATGGATGTGATATCACTTTGGACTTGGCATCGGACACACGTACTCGTATACACTGCAGGCATCTTGGCCCATGACTCCGAGTCAGCAACCTGACCACAATATAGAAGATGATGTACATCATGTCACGGTCGACGACTCCGAGTCACTGGAGTTGAACTCAGAGCCTGGCAGTTTTCAATCTGAGCCTTCAAGTCCAGATAGGTCCAACTCTGAGCCAGACACAGAGTCTGACTCGGAATCCAATTTGGCAGACTATGCAGATTTAGAAGGATGGAATGAGGGAGATATGGATGTATTTGGCAGATATGAGTTCTAAGGTCGACTGTCGGACGAGGATAGCTTGGGACTCAGTTGAACTTGAACTACATTATGTTCTGTGTCATGATTATTTTCTCTATTTCTCCTCTCATACTCGTACCCCTCTGTCGCAATGCATGAAGTCAGTCCCCCATTTGGTGTGGACCTCCGGCTCTCGCTCACCTCTGGGTCTTGCAAAGCGCCAGGTCCGAGTCACTTGTCCCCTTCTGTTGTAATCGACTCAACCTGACCAACAACACCATCGCGAGTGCTCGCACACTTTCTGCTGACTACCAGCATACACTGCCAGTGACCATCCCCTCCCATTAATCCTTCACCCTGCCCAGCAATGTTGTTCCTTCGCCATCTACTGGTACACTCGGTTCTCTTTCGATGATAGTCACTTCTCTGCAGCCTGAGGCTCGGGCGTACTACTACTAGTAATGGCAGTCATGTAGCACTTACTTTCCCGGCAGAGCCTCATTCCAGTATTCCATCCCCCTTCTCTGAGTCATCACTTCAACTTGAATTCACTCGCTCGGCGGCGAGAACACGGACGAAAAATCTGCGCTGACGATGATAACAACGTGATGCCTGGCATGAGTTGGAAAAACAATGATGTGGCTTTTGCAGTGAAACTATCTCCCTCAGCACATCAAATCCATAAATTTGCCATGGCAGCTACTAGTAAGCCCTGCTCCCTTACTAGTACTAGCTCTCCTAACTTGGCAACAAGGATCATCAACTCAGATTCTACAATGTCGTGATGACTCAGACTCATCAGTGAACTATCCAGGGCGACATTGCAGGTGGATCGGAAAACAGTACCAGTGCCTTGACGATGCCATCAGCGTGATGCCACATTGGCAGGGCCCTACCAACGGCACAATGACATCATCCTTGTAGCACTACCCTGTAAATCCTCGAACTCATTTCATGAGCTCGTACTCATGCACATCCAGGGCCTCCACCTTTATCATCACTCCAACTCTTCCTGCATTCTTCCGGGTCTCCTACTCCACACGCGATACGATGAGTAGCGCCTCCACAATGGTGGAGTTGCAACATGTCGTCCTCAGGAACACCCCTCGGCCAGAGAGGACATCTTGACCAGCACACCTTCCTTAACAAATCGCCCAGTTACAACCACAACAGCCACACACTCCAGCCCAGATGAGGCCCTGACTCGGACAGCCCCCACAGACTCAAAACCCCGCCCTTCATATACGGGTATGTACTTCGTTGATATCTCTCGTGTGTAGCTCACCATCAGACAGCATGCCGATAACAGGCTCTAGATCTCCAAACTACCCCCATCCCACTCCGCTCCAAACCTGCTGGTTGGTCCGTCAGACTCACAGGACGAAACTGTACTCGTCTGCTACTAGTACTTATGCCCCAAATGCAACTGGTTGCTCAACGGCATTCACCCAGCAAAGTAGTGAAACGACCAAACTCACTCAAGAGCTGGCGGTTAAGCTAGAGCAAGGGAGAGACCTTTGTCAGTGGCACTCAATGGCAGACTGAGAAGTAGAGGGCGAGACCTTGTATGGCAAGAGTGAAGATGGGAAATCTCCAAGTGAACAAGACTGGGGAAAACCAGTCGAGTGCACTTGGGAGTTTATATACTGTCTAGGGGTTTACACTTGTGTACACTAGATCTACAGATATCCTATGCTATAGTACATGAGGAGGCCATGAGGAGCATAGCCTAGATAAGTGGATCATACCCTATAGGACGAGTGCGAGTCATGAGGAGTACATGAAACGAGCATGAGGCGAGATAGGGGCCATAGAGCGGAGATGAAATACATGAGGCGCCTAGATGCGAGGCTGTGCGATATGCATGGTGAAGGATCTGGCATGAGGTAAACATGAGGCAGACAGCCATAAGGCTGTGCGAGGGTCTAGACCAGGGGCGTTGCATAGGATAAGGAGTGTAGTGGTTGGTAGTGACTGTTATCGTAGTGAGGTTGGGAGTTCGATCCCTGGGTAAGGCAAATAATATAGGGGCGAAGTAAAGCGAGCGTAACAAGTAGAGCATAAAGGACACCTTGGTCGACATCACACCTACCTTTCACCAGGGCCAGCTACAACAGAGTCCCCGTCCACCAATGTATCTCTGCAACCCAGGCGCTCAACAACACCCCCCTTGGCACAACCATCAAACAACGTGTCCAAGCTCCCATCCCCACCCAATCCACCCTCTCTCTCTAGAGAAGACGTTCAGGAGCATTACATGCCGCCAGCTCAACCACTCCACACCACCAGCCAGCCGAATATGTCCCCCCATCAGCAGCCTCCGCTTCCACCTATCCACTCTCACAGCCAACCCAACATCCATGCACACGCACCCATCAATCCTACAATTTGATATCCTCGCCCTATCAATAGGATTGCTCTACCATTCCTCGCTTCTTTCCATGCCCTAGAAGAGAGCTGGCAAAATGACTGACGAACTGATGGCAGAGATCAAGCTCACTGACTATGCACAGACTCCAAGTCAGCAACCTGCTGCTCCATGGACATCTGGTGTTGCATATGCCAGTGGTGCCCAGAGCGGCACAGTCTACGTTTACGAAGTACCCTCTCCTCACAAGCATTCTCTCCTTGACCATGTTCGAGCAGGCGAACACCCGATCACCAAAGACGCAGATACAAACCCAGGGGATTGCTGGACCCCCAGCAAGAAGATCAGTGTGCCAATGAGCATGAGCCTCACCGAGCGATAGCACTCAAGCTTGAACTTGTCCTCTCCCTGCTAGTCCTGGAAACTCACCCTCCCACTCCCAGGCAGGAGGACCTTCACCAGATCAGATGTCGCCACCTTATCACACACTCCAAGATTCTTCTGGGGAAAGTGCTACCACGGAAAGAGTATGTCTCCTTAGAGCACGAGTCCTATTTCTTCTTCCAGTTCGCATGTCCGGATCCCAACTCCCCCTACCACCCGCAAATCTTCTAGCGTGGGCAACCTGGAGAATACTTGTGCAATGCCACCTGCCACCAGCAAGCTTGCTAGCCAATGCCACCCCTTCAGGCGAAGAAAGCTTGCATGCCTGACAAGTCTCTTCCTGTACAGGAGGAGCCCTAAGACAATGTTGCTGCATTGTTGAAGGATAGTCCCGGTCACCTCCAGTACGATCATGGTGGAAATCCCCCTCACGATGATGACAATGATACATTGATTGAAACTGAGATCAGATACATGCGCTCTGGTAATGACAATGATTGTGATAGCAATTCAGGAAGTTACACTCCTCACCCCCCAAGTGTGACCCTCCCAGAGGCATATCCTGCACATCCTTATGTCTCTTCTCATCCCAACAATCGTCTCACCAGTCTTACGAACCACCACTGAAATGGTTCCACTGATCAGCTTGGCCTCTGTAGTTTTGACGCTGTCATCAATTCAAAGCCCCCAGTCAGACCATTTGAAGAGACTTGTGAGTTGCAACTGCTTCTTATGCAGGGGGACGCTGAGCAGACCGGGATCTCAGCAGAAACACCAAGACACCAGCAAAGTTGTTCTTTCAATGACAATTGTGGTGCGGAGCAATTCCCAACCCAGAGCCCAAACCAACAAAATATATGGCCCCATCCGCTCTAGACTCAGATCCATATGGAAGACCATTATTACGACGATGCTGCGGCAGCATACCTCCAGACGTATTTTCGGTCCACCCGTCCAAATGCTCTCATTCCTCCTATGTCACATAGCCAAACTGCTGCCCATCGCCATTCCTGTTTGTCTCTAGCATTCAGCCCAGTCCTGCCCCTCCTGTTGGCTCGCCCTATCCCTATTCCTTCACTCATGTCTGTCGTTGATTCCATTCAATGAGTCTACAGTCTTCGCCAAATTGTCAGCCCGTCAGCTTACCTTCCCCAGCCAGCTGCGGGAGGGGATTGAAGCAATAGGAAAAGTCGTCTAATCTACGGGCACCTGTGGCAGGGACTAAACAAAAGGTGGTGAAGCCACTGCCCCGTGTGGAGAGTATGCAGTCGAGGAATATGAGTTGAGAGCCATATTCGTTGGGGAGGAGACGGGAAACCGGCACTGGTGAATGAGGATGAATACTGTGTGGACGACGTGAAGTGGATTGACAAAGAAGGTGACAAGGACAAACTGTTGGACCTTGAATACCATCCATCCTTTGTCTCCAACATGGAAAAAAGATGATGAAAGTGAGATACATGATGGGAAGCACTGCCACAGCAGCAAGCAGTAAGGCTTGCTTTTCATTGTTTGCCACCTGTGCTGATCGACCGTGTTTGTGTCTAATTTGAAGTGTTTGGACTGTGAGACAGACACAATGATGGTCCTTCTTGCAGTGCCATCCCATTCAACAAAATGACCTCGCGTTCTGTGCGATGCAACCAGCTGATGAAATCCCCAGCGATGGCACAGATCCCCACTGGATTCAAAGGCATTGCATCCCACCCGAACGCCACATGCTCATTCACAGCCACCACCTCCATTCTTGAACATCTCCATGATTCCTTGGACGCTTGGGAGGACAATCTAAAATGTGCGCTTGAGATGGCATTGGGTAGCCTCGAGACATTGTGGGGTGATCTATGAACACCAAGTGTCACAATGGGAGAAAGAGATGGCACGCATCTCGGACGAGCACAACCGAATGGATACGAGGACAGCGACCTGATGCTGATGACAACACCACCACAATGTGTTCATGATACCGCCATCACCTCTCCCACCAGATGACCAACAACACAAGGATGACAGTAGCATGACCACATTACCGATAACCCAATAACCTCACCCTATTGGTGCACCGGCACATGGCCACACTAGCATTGCCATGTCTTCCTCCCATAATCCAATAAGGATGCACTATGATCACCATGTGCTGCTGCAATTTCCATGATTCCCCAAGTTCCAACAATCTCAGTCAAGCTTTTGATTGTTGATCTCATTCCAAAGCTCAGATACCCCTGCTTTGTTTGTTACCTTGTTTGTTTGTAGGCTACTATTGCATGACTTGTATGACTAAAATATCTGTGCAGATTGCAGTTTCTCAGTACAATAGCAATAGACACTTGCTTTAAGGGAATTCTACATAGTAGTAGTACCACTGGCTGAGTACTGATGAGCTGATTTGCAGCTCAATGATAAATATCTGCCATATCCCTCTTAGCTGACCCTAATACTATCAGTCAGACATCCTCTGCACAGTTCAATGTCACTGAAAGTTCTTAATGAGAATTGAGTTGTAGTTGTTGATCAGAATCTGATCCAGGATTATCACAAAGATATGATCTGATCTACAAATTGGTATCAAGGGGTTGATTTTTATCTTAATAATCAACATCTGCCATGTCCACCATGACTGATCATAATGGTGTCAGCCAGACATTCTATGTGCAGTACATTGTCATTCCATGTCCTTAATGAAGGTTGACTTATGGTTGTTGATCAGAGCTTGATCCAAAGATATCACAGAGATATATTTTGATCTATGAAATGACATTAAGGAATTGATTTCCAACTAAATGATCCACATCCACCATGTCCCCCATGACTGATCCTAATAGTGTCAGCCAGATATTCTTAGGCAAGCCAATGTCATTCCATGTCCTTAATGAAGGTTGACTTATGGTTGTTGATCAGAGCTTGATCCAAAGATATCACAGAGATATGTTTTGATCTATGAAATGACATTAGGGAATTGATTTCCAACTAAATGATCCACATCCACCATGTCCCCCATGACTGATCCTAATAGTGTCAGCCAGACATTCTCCCGCAAGCCAATGTCATTTCATGCCTTTAATGAAGATTGATTGATAATTATTGATCAAACAATATCTTGTTATATCTTGCTGAAATCTGATTACAAATAATAACTGGAAATATCATTGTTACGCTCGCTTTACTTCGCCCCTATATTAATTGCCATACCCAAGGATCGAACTCCCAACCTCACTACGATAACAGTCATTACCAACCGCTACACTCCTTATCCTATGCAATGCCCCTGGTCTAGACTCTCACACAGCCTTATGGCTGTCCGCCTCATGTTTACCTCATGCCAGATCCTTCACCATGCATATCGCACACGACAGAGAATGATGACAGGCAAGAATGCAAACAATGTCAAATCCATGCATACCCGGCATGGTTGGATCAGTGGTGACAAAAGCACAGTCATATCATCCTGGACCATTCCTCCATGAGGGGTTAGAGTGAAGGATCTCACACTTCATCCCATAGATACCACTGATGTCGCTCAGAGCGTAGAAAGTGGTGCTGGTGGAATTGAAGACCCTGACTTTCACATTGAACCAAAGGCATTCTTCAAGTAGTATGTCCTCCACGGCACGGGGTTCATTGGGATTTGACATGTGGTACAGGAATTGTCGAATCACATCTCAGAGGAGTGGTATTCTGAGCTCATCACTGAGCTCAGCAACTGTACAAGCTCACTTGCGTTCTGTCATCATTTATCAAGATGTTAGGAAAAAAACAGTCTGTAATGTGACACTCATGGGGCACATGTGCAAGTACAACGTGAGCTTCAACACACATCGGTAGATCAACTGGTTCACTATCCTCCCCTGCATTGTGTTCTTCTGCCTGAGGTTGTATCAAATCATCGTGATCGTGCTCTGCTGCTCCATGGGTGGGGCTGTCAGCACTTCCGTTCATCAACACAGCTGATGCACAAGTGCTTTCGAGCATCCCGTGCTTTTGGAAGTTAATGCGGCATGCCACTAATTTATCCAACTGCTGGTTAGTCAGGAGCATTTTACCAAGTGTGTTATGGCGATTGGAGCGGCGATAGGGCTGCTTGACAGCTTTGATGTGTTTTGACTCCATAATTGATGAGCATAAGCCATTTGGTGCACCAAAGAGTCGTATCATGTCCGGGTAATGCTTCATAGCATGCTGACGAGGGAGGTTAAAGGAGGAAACCACATCTGGCTGGAATACTTCACAATATTGATGGTACCATTCCAGTGTCACTCGGATGTCTGAGAGAGAGTTTTCAGTGATGATGTTGCGCCGTACAAGGTAACAGAATTCAAGGAAATGGCAGAGTGCACGGATCATGTCTTGCCACACATAACCCTTGATTGCTGGAACATATACCTACGTGATCAAATATCAGGATCCTAGATCGGTCAGAGGACAATTGGAATTACCTTCATTAATGCCTTTGAATCGTTGCCTGTCCACTGCTTGAAGTGGCGCCCTTGGGGAAAGCGCCTAAGTCCCGAGAATGGAGCCACTGCAGCGATTCTGCTTCATCATGAGTATATACACATCTTCATATATTTTTGACTGATCTTCAATCAATCTTATCCAGGATCATGTCGGCATCACCCCCATACATCCAGAGAATGTACTTCTCCACCCAATCAACTAAATGATCCTTGAAACTGCCCTTGATAATTTGATGAAGCAGATCCAGAGAGAGTAACTTGTGAATATCGGCTTGAGGGAAGTCGTTAGTGAATGGCTATAGATTGATGAGTATCCATTCATGCTGGTCGAGCTGGCGTGAACATACAACGAGCTGGCTCACAATACCGTAAGTGCCCCAGAGATTGGTGTGCGTGAACAATTGAATGAGCAAGTCAGTGTGCTCGCAAGTGCGGTAAAGAGCATCGTTGTCAAGGTCACGCCGATCTCCAAGGCATCTTGATAACAAATTAGGGGTTGGAGCCATTGAACAATGGGCAAACTTACTTTGGACACCAACCATGTACAATGCAGGATAGCAACACCTGCTCCTCATTGTCAGCTATGTAAGGACCCAGCCCATACACAACATAGTGATAATATCCATCGCCGAAGCAGATAAGTTCAGGTGTGGTCATACTGGATTTGACAGATTGCAAGATCAATGAGAGTGACAAGTGAAACAGTTGTCGTCTAAAGCAGCGGAACTCGCTTGTCTTCGCTTCTTTCTTGGTGGCTAGTAGATATGGGTTAGGCTTACATACAAGAATGTCCAATCTAAATAAAGCACATACTTTTACGCTGCACGAGAAAGCCAATGAGTACAAGCACGTTCCGATGCGCACACCTCACCCTGTTGCATACATTTCCGATGGATAAATATAGTGGATAATAGTCATTCTGACCTGTGGCTATGGAGATTGTTGTCTTGTCACTTCCCAGAACGAGGGAAACAAAGACTGATCCATGTGTAGTCATGTCCTGCAAAATGATGTCCTACAAACAATTCATCAATCTATGTTCACATCACCGGTAAAAAAAACCTTCTCACCGCCTGCTTCCACGCCCAATCAGCAGACATGAAATCACTCCAATGCCGCTCGTTCGTCGTGGAGTCAAATTCCCGAAATGGCACCAGATCCAGCTCACTTGCGAGGTCAGGATTGGCTAGTATTTGTCAAACAACCTCTTGAGGATCACGGTAATAGACTTCGTACAAATTGTCCATCCATTGCAGTGCATGTTAATCAGGTTGCAACCCAGTATATTTCACAATGAAATGATTCCACTTGATGTCGCCAAGCAACGAGTTGTCAATCGTCTTGTACAAGTCCTTGTGGTTGGTAAAGAGGAGTTAGCCGCCTACTTGCAGTAATGAGGTTGCACATATATCGAGGAGCTTATTGATCTGAGCACCTGGCATTTGATTTCTCATGTATAAGAAGTCGGCGAGTTGAAAATGAACACGGGTCTGGAATGGCTCCCAATCCTCAGCGGACTTGGTAGGCAAAGGTTCAGGTGGTGTATCTACACTGAGAATATTACCGTTAGTGTCGCAAGGCAGACCTGTGCTGGCATCGTCAATATACCATAACAGTTTAATTGCAGTCCCTTACTGTTCAAGTACGGGTGATAGTTTCTAAATAACTTGTTTCCTGGACCAACAAATTGTGCATCAACTGCATCCAATGGTGAGGATGAGCGACTTGTTGGAGATTCAGCCCGGGGGGAAGGGAGTGGTAGGTCTGGTTGATATTCGCCTCCGTAAGAACCCATTTGTCCCTGTGAATAGTTGGCAGGGTCATCCAGTGGAGAAACCACTCAATGCACAGCATTGAGGTGCTATATCAGGCCAGCATGATTCTTGAACCAGCAGGGACACTGAGGACATGGATATGTGAGTAAGTGGTGGCGGCGGAGTAGCTTCTGAATCCGGGGATTTTCTTGACGAGGCATGACAAGATGGCAGGCCCGGCATAAGAGGATTATGAGGGTCTGATAGAAAGAGATGCCGGAATCATGCAATGCAACTAGCAGCAGAAGTCCCTTCTGTGCCTATATGGTCCGTGCAGACATATAAATTGTAGGACCCCCAAAAAAACCTTCACGAACATTCTGTTTGCCCGTTTGCTTTTGTTCTGTGTTGTTCTACTTCTGACTTCCATGTCCACTCGCAAAACCCATCCATCCAACGTGAACAAGCGCCTAGGTCTACCAGACCTTCCTCAAAAGAGAAGGACTCCAGTGGAGAAGAAGGCCGACGATGAGCTTCTTGTCAATGCTCGGGTCCACAGGGAAGCCACTGCTAACCAAACCTTGCAGCGGGTCAATGACCTGGAGGCAAAGATGAAAGATGACCAAGAAATCACCATGGTCAGCATTGCGAAGCCTGTTTGCCCTGCTATAGTCAAAAGTAAGTCCATGTACCATTGATAGTTGGTGGATGGATTCACTGACCTCTTTTATTGTCATGCAGAGTCATCAATGGCAAGAGCAACCAAAGGAGCAAGTAAGTCAATACATATGGATCAAATTAGACTAGTGATGTTCTGGCCTGGCTTGGCCTGAAAGCCACTGGCTTTGGCCTAGCCTAGGGTGGCCTTGGCCTGAAGAAATCCCAGGCCAGGCCAAAAGCCAAAAACTTGGCCTGGCTTGGCTTGGCTTGGCATAAGCCTTGGCCTACATGTATGTCTTGTCAACTTGAAGCACAAAATAATCTATACTTTGATAAAATATAATTTCACTACCCTTTTAGTAGCTATTTATCTATATCACCATCTACATATGTCTGAATCCTTTTCTCCTTCTAAGATAATATCTCAATTCTCTTTCTCATCTTCTTTACCACACATTGGTTCTTCATCCTATCCCCTTCTCCTTGTTTCTGTTGTTTCTTCCCATCTAGTAGTCAGTTCCCTAAACAAGAGATCTTGTTCAATAATTCCTGCACTTGAATGGGTGGCAAGAATTATAATGTCTGTAAGAGAATCTGGAACCATGACACAACTTGAAACAATGTCAGTACTATATTAGTGAATGATATAGGCCTTACTGCCATGTTGCACTGTGATGTGTATCATATGCATCAGTTTTTTTATTTTCAAGCATGCTGTGGATAGATAATAAAAGTTTTGATGTGATATCAAAGATTACTATGACTTGAAAGCTCATTATCACCTTCAGCCACCAGTGAGGCAGCATCAGGGCTGTTGTTGGAGTGTTTCAAGTGTTTGAATGCTGCAGAAATATCAGTAGGCCATGGTATTAGTATGTAAAAGAATGAACTGTTACTGCCAAACTCAAATATGGTCAACTGGAGGTTGTTGTCATTATCACTGTCAAGCAAGTCAATTGTGGGAGGATTTGCTGGATGCTTGCTGCCAGTCATAGTATCAGTATGATCTTCATGCTGTGTGAGTGCATTGTGACCACACATTTTTAATATGAGAGTTCAGATTACTTAGCAGGATCTGCAAGCTTGCTTCCTAGTTTGAGTTGGCACTTTGGTCAGGTGCTAACTTTAACACTGGCATTATCTGTCAGAACTGTAAACAACAACTCCGAGGTAACTCCAGCGAACTCCAGAGTTATACTACTATAGGTCCTAGGGGACGTTGGCGCAGGACTTGTATGTCGCACCCTTGCTGTCAGTCAAGTTCCAATATTTCGGAGGGGCAGAGGTCCGGGGTACGGAGCACATGAGGTAAGGAGATGGGAGTGAGGGACGGAGGTAACAACAAGAAGGAGAGCAAGAGGACATTAGTATGGAGTGAGGAGAGTGATTCTAGTCAATTATCAGACTACAGTACAGGAGGAGTTTACAGGAGTTATATACTAGGAGTTCAGATTGGAGGTTGGAACACTGGAAAGGAAAGGACAAGGGAAAGTATATAAGGAGAAGGGAAAATAGTTAGCAAAGGGTCAGAGGTCAGGGAGGACAGGGATCGCAAGTCAGGGAAGGTGGAGGACAGAACATAAGTCAGGGAGGACAGGGAAAGAACATAAGGAGAAACTAAACTATAAGGAGGTTTGAACATACAGAGGTAAAGGAAGGCAATGCGTCGGAGATCCGACACAGAGAAGGAGGTCCGAGACTAAGGAGATAAAGGAGAAGATAGAAGAAAGTAGGAGCTGGAGCGGAGGTGGTCAGAGTAGACTGGAGAGGTCCGGAACGGGATATGACATCATCACCATTACTGAGAATCTGCTTCATAGTCAATAAGGTTAGGTATGATGTTACAGTTCATGTGCAATAATCACTTACCAAATCAGGCACAAAGCCATGGCCCTGGCTTGGTGAACACTCAGGCCAGGCCACAGGCCAGACAAAGCCAGCATTTTGGCTTGGCT
>JBBPOE010000472.1:0-22123 GCA_038091295.1 Tylopilus felleus | reverse complement strand
ATCAACCTCACTCGATGAAGCGGTTGCAAGTTACTATGCTGAATTGCATAGAACTAGCTTAATGTTACACGGAAAACGATGCGGTATTTATACTACAAGAGGATGCGCACAGACCAAGAGGCAATGCGTACGAAGAAGGAAAGGAAGCATAGCTGTGATGAAATAGGAAAGGTGAGGCTATACGCGTGGCTGCAACGAGCAATGCGAAGCTATACAAGGAATAAAAAGGAGACAGTGTACCGGTTGAACGGTACTAGGAAACGTCAACGTAGTAAGTGTACAAGGGTAACGAGAAGGAAAGAAAAACCGTAACAGGGAGTGCTGTGGGAGAATTAGGAAGGGGGGGAGAAGGTGATATACTGGCCATTGGGGTGGGATCAGGCACACTTGCCAATGGAGCTGGTGTGCCACTAGAAGGGCCTGGGTTTGGCAATGACTTGGAAGGGGAATCAGGAACTGGGTGGCCCAGAGGAGATGGTAATGAAATTCTAGAATATCGTGTGGATGTTAATGGACAAGATATCAAACGAGCCTAATAACAGCAACGGTCATATTTCATTTCATTTTATTTTTGCTATCGCCACTTACCTGAATCACATGATGCGGTTGATTTCCTGTAATGGTGGTGTGCTCACCACCACGGGCTGGTCTTAGGGCCAACACATGGTATGACGGCTCATCTAGGTCAATCTCCGAGTTTGCGAGCTGCTGTTCAGCGGTGTACACAGCATGACCAAGGAAGTCATGTGCGGGATGTGCCAAAGCTCCTGAAGGGGTGAGCTCATAGGTGTAGTTGTCTGGAACAACCCATTGGCCTGGGAAACTGTTTACCCAGTCTGATACAACTGCACTAGATGGTGATGTGGATGAATCAGTAGGATGAGCACTCCATGGCTCCTTGTACGAAGATGGTTGACTCAGACCCTCCTGCTGATAGATCGATGACTGTGGATGACCATGCAACAGTGCCGGGTAGTCTTTGTACAATGTTGGTGGTAGATCAGAGTAGATCAGTGGATAGTCATTGTGCAATAATGGAACTTCAGGCATTTGTGACAGGCCCACTGGCTCTGAAGCCATGTCATCCAATGGCAAAGCCTGCGTTGAGAGATGGAAAGGTGGTATCATCAGCGGTTCGTCCATGAAAGCTGGATCTTGTGCTGTATCCTATTCTGAAGACCTAGATCCGCCAATAACATCCCCAGGGGTGGGATGCTCGGGCTGCTTACCCTTTTGATGAGAGTGAAAGGGCATACATACGGGCGAAAGAGACAAAGGGATGAATTCCCAAGTGCTACATATTTCTGTTGTACTAAAACATACACTGATGACTGCTCTGAATATAACTATTACCATGTGTCATGTACGGTGAGAAAACTCTTACATGAAAATTACATATCCGTGGAGTCGACAGAAGAGGTGTCAGAATTCTCACTGTCCCCTGGGTCGTCTGAATCATCTGACATCCCATGCTTCTTGCGGTGAGGCCCCCCCACCATATGGGCTAGTTGCAGATCAGCTGTCAAAAGTGCAACAAGCTCTTCAGCATAAATAGCATGATAGAACTCAATATCATCCTCAACGACCCCATGCCCACCCATATTCACCTGGATGCAATCATCTTCTTCATACACTGCGAGCTCATCTTCAGCTTCTCTTTGCAACGTTCAGAAGAAGTTGTTCCACTTCTCGAGCGCATTGACATCCACCTTGGCAAGCGTGATATGGATTAAAATACATTTCTTGGCAGCAATCTTCGCTGTATATGTAGTGCAAATGGTCTCATCAGACATCAAAGTGAGGCCTTGTGTGAACTTGTGGTGGCCCTATGGTTTTCTCTCATATGTTGTCATGTTTGAGTGGAAAACAAGGGCAGTGTACCTCCACAATGTCCTCAAAGTTCAGATCAGTGAATGAGATGTCCCCCATTGCCTTCTGGGCAAATTGGAGCTCAAGTTGGGGAGGTGCAATCCAGGGACGATACAGCAGGTAGCGAGCGTGCATGTTGGACTGGATCTTCATGGTATGCTTGCCAGTGTGCCGGGCAAGTTTGAGTGCCTCCCGACTTGTAGGAGGCTGTGCAGGAGATGTGTTGGGTGAAGATCCAGATTCGGTGACTGTGGAGAAGTTGAATGATGGATTAGATGCCGCAGATGCTGCCACAGTTGAGGCCGCAGGGGAGGCTTCCAAGAGCAAGCTCTGTGAATCACCAAATTCTTGCAGTTGGCGGTGCTAGTAGGTATCGACATTAAAATAAACAACCAGTTATTCAATCTCTCAATTCAAGAATCATGCACTTACAGTTGAAGTCTGGGGGGTAAGTGGTTGGGAACCCATACGTGGAGCATCAGTGGTTGAGCGCGAGACACAGGCCAGCGGAGTTTGAAGGACTTGACAACAATTTCGCAGCGGGCCTTTGCTGCCTTCTCAGAGCATTTCACCCCAACCAACCCATCTATGGTATGCAAAGCTGTGTGCCCTTCATGTGGGACCACTTTCCAGTCACCTACAGGTTTACTTGGTCATCTAAACAACCCTCAATGATCGTGTACTCTACTTGGCTTAGGCGACATCCCAAAATACCCTATACCAGCAGCTTTTTATGCCCATACTGGGAAAGAAGTTACTGGACGCTACCATGAATCCTCAGGGTATATCTTTGACAGAGGACCAACCCTATTGGACAAGTTGAAGGGCAATGAAAATGAATGGTGTTGTGAACATTCGGCATATTACCCATTTGCAAACGTGGCCAAATGGGAACTTGCAAAGTTTCTTGCCAAGAACTTGACAAAGACAGCTATTGTCGAGTTCTTGAAACTCAAATGGGTATGCATGCTGCATTGTACAATTGCGCTAAGCTAATGAAGTCCAGTTCAAATCTCACCCGCAGCCGTCCTTCCCATCGGGCAATCACTTGTGGAAATGGCTTGATTGTCTGCCTAGTAGTGGTCCCAAGTGGCAATGCATGTGAAATGACCAAACTCACTCAAGAGCTGGCTGTTGCTAGAGCAAGGGGAGACCTCTGTTAGTGGCACTCAATGGCAAACTGAAGAGTAGAGGGCAAGATCTTGTGTGGCAAGATTAAGGATGGGAAATCTCCAAGTGAACAAGACTGGGGGAAACCAGTTGAGTGCACTTGGAGTTTATATACTGTCTAGGGGTTTACACTTGTGTACACTAGATCTACAGATATCCTGTGCTATAGTATATGAGGGGAGCATGTGTAGCATAGCCTAGATAGCTGGGTCATACCCTATAGGATGAAGGTGAGTCATGAGGAATACATGAGACGAGCATGAGGCGAAGATAGGGGTTGTAGAGCAGAGATGAAATACATGAGGTGCCTAGATGCATGGCTGTGTGATAAGTATGTAGGAGGGATTTCCATGAGGTAGTCATGAGGTGGACAGCCATAGGGCTGTGTGAGGGTCTAGGCCAGGGGCAATACCTGGGTTAAGGAGTGTAGTGATTAGTAGTGATCAGTATTGTAGTGAGGTTGGGAGTTCAATCCCTGGGTATGGCAAATGTTATAGGGGCAAAATGGAGCAAGCATAATACTACCCCCTTCCTACGAGTCAGACTCCATATGACCAATATTATCTGGAGGCCAATTAAATTGGAATGTAGGGATGGTTTCGTTATCCAGGAATGGATTTTCCAGTTTAGACTCATTTTCTAAAGGAATTTCCATGATTTGAGGAGCTGTTTCCTCGATTTCTGATGGGATGGTGAGCACTGGTACGTGGAGAGTGAGCCAAGCTGGGGTTTCTTCTTGGAAGTGATCAATGTTAGCCAGTGCTGTGATTATAAAGTCAGGGACTGCCATTCCGCCAGTGTCTAACCAGGTCGGGTTTTGTTGTTGCTGATCCCATTCTTCTGCATTCCATCCATTGAGGTTGTCCAGATTGAGATTTTCATCATTGAAGGCAGCAATCTCGTCCCATCCCGGGGCATCATTCCAATTGTGGTTATCAATTGCCTCTAGTTCCTCGTTGTCTGCTTGTTCATCCTCTTCCCATTCGGTGTCCCAAAATTCCCAATATCTGGTGGATTTAATCTCAAAGGTGAAGAGGGGGGTTTCCAACTTTTCCCAGAGAGTCCATTTAAGGTAAACTCTAGTTTTTAGGTAGCAGGCGATGAGTGACCAGATGGCAAATAGGAGTGACATCATAAATATAAAAAGGAGTGTGTTTGTCCAGAGCAATAGGATGATGGGCATGACAGGGGAGCAGATGATTTCATAGAAAATGAGACCATATAGGACAAGCATGGAGTAGTGGGCAAAATCAGAAATCATTGTATGAGTGTGTTTGTGGGAGTGAGGCTCAACTGGATATTCAGAGAGTTTGATCGAGGGAGGATAGTTTTTTTGGGACCTGACTGGTAAGTGCATTGTTATCCTGGTGCACCCCAGGGCTCAATCAATGTCTAGTCGGTTGAAGGGAAGTCGGGTCTGATCAGTCTCTGATATCAGTTTTCCACAATAGGCAAACAAGGAGTAGAAGTCGGCCTGTGACATGTTCAGTGATCGAGGAGCACTAGGTTTAGAGTGATGGAATTGTTTGATAGCATCCTGCACATTGGATAGGTTCCCTTTTGGTTCCCAAGTGTGGTCCTCATTAGTGTAGCCCTTTCATTGTACTAGATATTCCAAGCATTGTCCTTTCCATTATAAGTCAATAATAGATTCTACTTCAAATTCGATTTCTCTGTCTTCTGTAACTTGCACAGGACCAGGTTTGAATGTAGGTTGGCCTTCAAGGTGTTCCTTGTAAGGTTTCACCCACGAGATGTTTACTACCGGATGAATTCTCATTGATCTCGGAAGTCGCAGTTCAATTGCATTATCCCCGATGTGCTTGGTGATGTCATAGGAGCCAAGCCATCATTTGGTGAGCTTCTTTGATGCTCGGGTAAGTTGAAGGTTCTCGGTTGAGAGCCAAACTTTGTCACCAATCTCATAATCTGGTGCCTTAGATCTGTGTTTGTCTGCTTGATGCTTCATATGCATTTTTGCTTTCTCTATATTCTCTTTTGTCTGTTCCAGAGTTTCTTCCATCTGTTTCATCAGTTCCTCAGCTGCTGGTGCCTTTGTAGTTCTTTTCTCAAAGCCCATTTTTGGTTGGTACGATCGTGTAACTTCAAATGGTGATTTCTCTGTACTAAGTTGTTTCGTGATATTGTAGGAGAACTGCGTGAGTGGAAACCAACTAACCCATTCATCCTGTTTCTCTGAGGTGAATATACAGAGGTACTGTTGTAGATCTCGGTTGATTCTTTCCATTTGTCTGTCCGTTTGAGGATGATATGTAGTGGATAACTGGGGTTGGATGCCTAGTCTCTTGCAAATGTCCTTCATTACTTGCGATGTGAATTGTGGTCTTCTGTCTGACACAATTCCTGTGGGTAGTCCGTGATGTTTCCATACATGGCACAAGTATAGCTTTGTGGTGTCAAGAGTGGATGTGCTCTTGGTACAAGGGATGGATTCGACTTCTTTGGAGAATCAATCTACTACTACTAGGATGCTGTTGAATCCTTCGGATTCGGGGAGATCTGTGATGAAATCCGCAGATATCTCTTTCCAAGGACCTGGCGGAGTGTCGGGCGGTTTCAACTTTCCAGCCGGGGCCTGGTTAGATCATTTAAAGTGTGCGCAGCAATCACATCTGGATACATAGTCCTTCACTAGTGTTGACATTCCTGGCCAAGTGTAGCTGTGTTGCATTAATTCAAGGGTCTTTTCTGTTCTGGGATGTCCTGGGATAGGAGTGTCATGGTGTAGGCATACTATTTCCATCCGGAGATCTTGATCTTTGGGTATGTACATCTTTCCTGATCTGGTGAAGAGGAGTCCATCTTGATCTTCACAGATTCTGTGTTTCTTACACAACGTGATGACATCTGATTTTCAGATTTGGCCCATGGCATTTTGAATGCGGTTTCTGATGTCGTCAGCATCAGTGGTGATGTGTAGAATGGTAGAAGTGATCTGTTCTGGAGGAATGATGAGGACCATTTTGTTGTCATCCTGGATTCCTATGGCATGGTCTTCTCGGCGAGATAGGGCATCGGGTTTACCCATTTGGGCTCCAGCCTTATGTATCCATTTGAAATTGAATTGGGAGAGGTACTGTGCCCATCGAGCCTGTTGTCAATTTAGATCTTGTCGCTTCATGAACCATTGGAGGTTTGCATGATCATTCCATACTTCAAATTGGAGATTAGTACCTTCTAGATAGTGTCTCCATTCTTCCAAGCTTCAGATAACACTCAGCATCTCTTTGTCAGCAATAGAGTAATTACATTCCTCAGGTGTCATAGAGTGTGATGAGTAGGCGATGGGGTGCCATTTGTCATCTTTCAGGATGGATAGAACTGCACTGGTTGCGAAGTCTGAAGTATCAGTTTCAAGTTGGAATTGCTTGTCAATATCCGGGAATGTGAGGATAGGGGCAGTGGTAAATAGTTGCTTGAGTGTGTCAAACACTTTCTGTTGTGACTCCTTCCATTCGAAAGCTTGATCTTTCTTAGTCAGATCATTCAGAGGGTGAGCTACCTGAGTGTAGTCCTTGATGAACCTTCGGTAGAAGTTAGCTAGTCCTAGGAAACTGTGCATACCACAAATAGTTTTGGGATGGGCCATTCTAATATCGCCTGGACTTTGTCATCATTCATCTTGATTCCTTCGGCAGAGACGGTCATGCCTAGGAATTCAACTTCCTCAACTTGGAAAGAGCATTTCTCAGGTTTGACAAAGAGGTCATGTTCCTCAAGTCGTCGAAGGACTTCAAGTAAAATCTTATCGTGTTTTTCCTGGTTGTCGGTCTTGGTGAAGATGAGTAGGTCATCAATGTAGACCACCGTGACATCTTCCATATTAGCAAAGATCTTGTTCATCATTGCTTGAAAGGTGGTGGGAGAGTTGCATAGACCAAAGTACATTACTAAGGGTTCGAAGGAACCTCTGTGACAGGTGAATGCGGCTTTCCATTTGTTGCCTTCTTTGATCCTAACATTGTTGTATTCCAAACGGAGGTCCATTTTGGTGAACAGCTTAGCTTCTTGCAGTTTCTCGGATAACTGCCGGATGAGGAAAAGTGGATAGTTGTTCTTGACTGTGTGTTCGTTAAGATAGCGATAGTCCTGTACCATTCGTTTCTTTCCATCCTTTTTAGGGACGAAGAATACGGGAGAAGTCTGAGGGAACTTAGACGGTCTGATATACCCTTTCTTGGTTTGATCATCAATGAAGTCGGATACTTCTTTCTGTTCCTGCAGTGATAGGGGAATTAGTCTTCCTTTCTTAGGTATGAAGGTATTTTTCATATCAATAGCATGGTCCCATGGCTTGCAGACTGGCATGTGAGTTCAGATTCCTTTTTTGAGAAAACTTTGAGATACTTATGATATGCGTTTGGAACTAATTCCTCGGGTCTTGGATTGGGTTTTGACATTTCCGATTGTTCTTGCTCTTTCTTGATCACATGAATGGTTCTGAGACCATTCTGGTCAAGTATGTCAATGGATTGCTCAAGGAGAGACTTGCCCTGCAAGACTCTGCAAGTCCATGGACAGTGAGTCATTTTGACCTGACCGGTTTTCCAGTCGATGTCCGGATTGTGGTGTTTCAACCATGTGTATCTGAGGATTATTTGATGCCTGCCGAGATCGGTTATCTCGGCTACTACATTTTCTCAGTGACCTTGGAAGTCAATGACTATTTCAGCATAGTGAGTGATGTCACCAGCCGAGTTCCGTATTCCGTCCATGTTGTATACTGGTATGGGGTTCAGCAACGGAAGTAGCGGTATCTTTCTGATGTGGGCCCATTTCTGATCAATGAATACGGTGTTAGCTCCACTGTCGAGGAGAGCTTGAATTCTGCTAAAGCAACGGTTTTGCTTCACAAGTGCAATGTTGAGTTTCAATACTATGTCTCTACATGTATTGTTACGCGTAGCGTAGAACAAGCAAGCGTGCACTCTGAATAGTAGCACAAAGACTATGAGGAGACGAGATGCGTGCACTCAGTAGTAGCACAAAGACTAATAGTGATGTCTTGCGGCGAAGGTCGCGCTATGATCGAGATCAACCTCACTCGATGAAGCGGTTGCAAGTTACTATGCTGGATTGCGTAGAACTAGCTTAGTGTTACATGGAAAACGACGCGGTATTTATACTACAGGAAGACGTGCACAGACCAAGAGGCACTGCGCATCAAAAAGGAAAGAAGGCATAGCAATGATGGAATAGGAAAGGTGAGGCTATACGCGTGGCTGCGAAGAGCAATGCGAAGCTATACAAGTAGGAAAGAAAAAGATATACCGGTTGAGCGGTACTAGGAAATATAAGCGTAGCAAATGTACAAAGATAAGAGGAAAGAGAGAAAAACCGTAACAATCTTTGGACTGAGAGGCGCTTGCTGGTTGCTGTGCATAGGAAACATTGTTTGTGCTGGGTGGACAGCTCACCACTACTGGGATCAATTGCGACAGATGCGCTGTTGTCGGAGCCTCAGAACTCTGTGGGCCAGAAGTGTCAGCATGCAGCTGGTCTGTCCTATTCAGCACAATGCTGGGAGTGAAATGTATATGGTTGGGGGTCATTTGAGCAGAGATCATTAGGCATGGATTAGAAGTACCCAAGCAGCCAACATTGAGTGCTACTGCTTGGAGATACTCTGCCCCACTTGACATGTTGCTCGGAGTGGGATAAGGGGGGACCATTTGGTTGGAAGTACTCGAATAGTTGACATTGGGCGCTACAGCTTGAGGATACTCTGCCCCACTCAACACTTTGCTCGGAGTGAAATGAACGGGGACTGTTTGGTTGGAAATTCAAGGATGCGAGAGTCCACTGGTGGAAGAACTTGAATGATTGATGTGAGTCACCCCCTGCATTGCTTCAAACAAAGATGACCCCAGAAAATCAAATGATGGAGAAGCATAAGGTACCAGATATGCAGAGTTTTGTGTGGTGGTAGTACTGGAAGGAACAGTTGTTGGGAAATATGGTAAAGGCACGTTGAGCATTGCAGTAAAACTCATGTCGTGAAAAGTGTTCAAGTAACCTGAAAAGTCACTGAATGGAGAAGATGAGCACAAGCTCCAAGCAGTGGGAGTCCCACTGTCATACTCCAAGGACGATGGTGCCTGGGAGCTACCACAGAAGTCATCGGGAGAGTTATCGTGTTTTTTACTAGTATCGAGCATCAACAGGGGACCATCGAGTTGTCAGCTGCCCCCTTCAACAGGTAGTACATTAGATGATGCAGGTAATGTGGAAGCTTGCATTGATGTGGGAAGACCCAACTGTGAGTCAGCAGTGCCATCATGTCAACTGTCTGATGGTGCTTGGGTGGGTGCATTGCTCGCATTGTTATTGTCCGCCTCCTCCTTCGTTGTGTTCACTCCCGGCTTCCACTTGTCCTCCACTGAAGAACATGTATATGTAAGTGGCTACCCACGTCCCCCAGACCAACAGTAAACCATACTCACGAAACACTAGATCAGCAAACTCTGCATATACACTCATCAGAGTTTTCTCAATGTTGGTCTGGAACGTTGCAAAGTCGAAATCCATTGGAGTCTGGCCAAGGTGGACACTATGTGTCATCATTGGTGATTTTTTGGAGCACTGTGACTCAAGCAATCACTCACGACATCATTGTTATATCTGTTACGGTTTTTGCTTCATGTTCCTACTATCCTTGTAACACTTACTACGTTAGCGTTTCCTAGTACCGCTCAACCGGTACATCTTTCCCTTTCTCACTTGTATAGCTTCGCACTGCTCTTCACAGCGCCGCGTATAGCCTCACTTTTTCCTATTTCATCATAGTTATGTCTTCTTTCCTTCTTCGTACGCAGTGCCTCTTGGTCTGTGCGCATTCTCTTGTAGTATAAATATCTCGTCAGTTCTCATGTAATTCTAAGCTAGTTCTACGCAATAACACGCATAGTAACTTGCAACCGCATTCTCGAGTGAGGTCGATCTCGGGTCTTGCGTGACTTCGCTACAAGACATCATCATTAGTCTTCGTGCCACTACTGAGTGCACGTATTTCGTCTCTTCATAGTCTTCACGCTACTACTCTGAGTGCGTGCTTGCTTGTTCTACGCTACGCGTAACAATATCCCAGTCTCTCCATGGATCAGGGCCAGCTATCACACATGAAAATTTCCAGCGGGTCTTCTTCGACAATGTCCCAAAGAGGTTGGTCAGTGCAGCAGGAAGATTATCTAGTGCACTGATCATCATATTAGCATCCAGGCCCATTGAACCTAGTCATGCCAAGTGTAACTTATGCAGCAATAACATCATGGTCAGTTTCTTCAACTTTCTCTTGCTCTTCACTTCTTTTATGATGTTCCACTTCAATTTTGGCCTCATGGATCCTGTCAATCTCAGCTATGACTTCTTCTTCATTTTTGAGCAGATTCTGACATATCCTCCGGCCAGTGACCAGCTTTTCTCCCTGGCCATGCACATTGCTGGCTGCAACCTCAGCATCAAGCAATGTATTACGCTCGCTTTACTTCGCCCCTATAACATTTGCCATACCCGGAGATCGAACTACCAATCTCACTACGATATTGATCACTACCGATCACTACACTTCTTATCCTAAGTATCGCCCCTGGCCTAGACTCTCACACAGCCTTATGGCAGTCCATCTCATGATTACCTCATGGCAAACCCTTCACCATGCATATCGCAGAGCCATGCATCTAGGCACCTCATGTATTTCATCTCTGCTCTATGATCCCTATCTTCATCTCATGCTCATCCCATGTACTCCTCATGACTCGCCTTCATCTTATAGGGTATGATCTACTTATCTAGGCTATGCTCCTCATGGTTTCCTCATGTACTATAGCACAGGACATCTGTAGATCTAGTGTACACAAGTGTAAACCCCTAGACAGTATATAAACTCCAAGCGCACTTGACTGGTTTTCCCCCAGTCTTGTTCACTTGGAGATTTCCCATCTTCACTCTTGCCACACAAGGTCTCGCCCTTTACTCTTCAGTCTGCCATTGAGTGCCACTGACAAAGGTCTCTCCCTTGCTCTAGCCAAGCGCCAGCTCTTGAGTGAGTTTGGTCATTTCACAACGGCTTGACCTTCTCAGCAAAGGATTCTTCTGAGTATATTTCTACTTTTGTTTGAGCACGCAATTTCCCTGATGCCAGAGCTGACATTAGGTTTGGCTACTGCCAGTTCACATTGCGCTTTGCACATGAAGTATTTATTCGCCATCTAAACCAACTCTGGATTTTCTGAGTACCTGCTCATAAGTAAGAACTCAATGGGCTTCAGAATGTGAATACTGACAATTTGTCACTTCTGAACAGCATCTCTTAATTCATCTTCTTGTGCTTTTGTAAGCAGCTGGTCCATCAGGATGTCGGGGAACAGCATTGCACACTCTGGGTATTGTTTGAACCAATTTTCATACACCAATTTTCATACACCAATGGCGAAAACTTCGCAAATGATTTGGTTTCCAGAAGCTTTTGGTGCTCAACCTCTTGAGCTTCTAGGAACTCGAGTTGATCACCATTAATGCGGCTCATTTTGCAGTGATGACAAGGACTCGGAATATGGGAATGAATGGGTAGCTGTTCAAGAGGTGATTAGGTATTTCATATTTATTCCACTGAATTTCTTGTATGACATGCTAGCTGTATTTTTAGACTGTGATCTTGCGATGCTGACACACCACAACCCATGCATGTGCAATGATGGTACCAATTAATCAGAATGATGACCTGGCCCTGGTGTTCTCCACTACATGGAATGGCAGCGAGGAAAGTGAGTACCATATTTTTACGCCACAATTGCACCACAGCCTGGGCATATGCGACAGTGTAATAACCAATTAAGTAGAATGATGACCCGTCCCCATCTGTCTATAGTAACCTACCCCTGAAAAAAACAAGTGTGTTTCATTGCATATACTGCCTACATATCAAACGACAAATCCAGTATGGACTGGTAAAGCAGTAGATTGTGACTCCTTAACTTAGCAACATCAATGCCCTCCATAGCGTGACACAACATTTCTTCAAGAATATGGCCTGCTGTTCAGACACGATCCAGCTCCACTTGCAGGAAGTAGGAGTCGTGATGATAACCACACCGAAAGTGCTCTGTTTGGGCATGCCTAAGGTTTTTTTCTAGTCTGTGAAGGGTGGTTGTATACTCATCTAATGATGTATCATTGTTGGTTGCCAAATACTCTTGACAGAGTTGTTCAGTGAAGGACCAGAGGGAGGGGCTGATCATGTCCAACATTTCCACCTCAAACTCAGTAGCTACATCAGAACGTCTGTGCACAAAGAACATCGATCAGAATGTATTCAAACATAAACATAAGTCATACCTTTGAGACTGTGGGACTGATCCAACTTTTTTCGAAGGATGGCTGGCTCTGTGAGTCCAACGTGTCATGGAGTCACCCCAAGCATGTATCTACTGAAGTGACAAACCTACAGCATAGGACTTCAGATTTGCCTGGTTGTCCCATTGTTTTTCTGTTGCTAGCGAGCTGAATTTGACAGCAGAAAAGAGTTTGAGCTAGGAAACCTACATCACAGTTGTAACTCAGAGATTTGGGGGTTCTTGGTGCTTCACTGTTGTATATGACAGACTAGTTTTCATCCATTCTTTTCTGGATTTCTTGTTTATCTCAGCCGAATGTCTACCTGTCATCATGATGGGTTTCGATGAATGGAAGTAGGACTTACCGTTCATAGTACTTAGCATGGTATCCTCGTGCCGCTAGTGCCCATTCTTCTGGAGTTTGATGGATTTGGGGCTGACCCATGAGTGTGAGCTGAATGTGAATCATCAAGATGCAAACCACACAGCCTGAGACTTGGAGGTACATACATATACCATATTTGGTTCTGATCAATGAGAGAACTATGATGATGTGCATGGTACAATAGGAGATTTACTCCAACTCGCATGATATTGCTGGTACACTCATATAAAAATAATACATGTATGAGCTACTTTGTGGTCCATAACAGTAGGTAGAGAAATGGTCCCTATGTTTATGTGATTCGTTGCTATTTCTCCGGGATAGTACTTGAATCACTGGCAATTCTAAGCTGTTAGACTGATTCCATATTTGGGTCTGATCAATGAGAGAACTATGGTAGCATGCACGGTACGACAGGAGATTTACTCCAACTTGTATACTTGGGGAAAGATTGCTCATGGCTGCTGCACACTGGCATGACAACTCAGTGAGAGAAGGGCATGGATTTTTGAAATGACGGGTGCTACAGGTATTTGACAAGCATATTATCTATGGCCGCAGTCAGCAGCATTAATCCGTCATCCAGCTTCCAAACCCTCGCATAGACTGTGCCGCTGACATCATTAACATACGGAGCAACATTAATCCTGACATACATACAGTCAATATAGTGCATGTGTACCGCAACAAGGCTTACCATTGTGAGAATAGTCCGACCAGCTTACCACGCATAATGATATAGAATGGTGCTTGCATGTTGGGCTTGGGCTGTACATAAATAAAACCATTGCACTTTGTGATCTCATGACCAAAGGGAATGGCGATTGCAGGTGGAGGAATCATTGTGCATGAGCAGGCATCATTGCATGTGGATCAGAAAACATACCGTGGGTGTTCGGTTGCTGTATAGAATGTGCACGAAGTTGAATTTCAAGGATGAGTTGCTTGACCTGGCGTATTGGAATGTACGCTTCTCGAATGTCTCTCAGGAGTGCTATTGGTATGTCAGGGCAGGCATTGGTCACAAAACCACAGGACTCACATTCCACAGTGATTGCACTGTAGACCATCGACATTACTTGGCAGAAGTATGGGGAGGATGCAGCGAGCGACCAAATAATTATCTGCAACATAAAATTTTATGGCCCCATGATTGCATGATGCCGTAACAGGGCAATGCAACCGACCATGGAATGGAATGCAGTGCGTAGTGCCAATGGAAAGCAGCAGGTAATCAATGAAATGGAGTGACAGTGATGAAGTATGATGGCAGAGGACATACTAGTCTGGGTCTGCTATATCCCTAGGTTTTCAGATCTTCCACGCTCCAGTGTCATGCATCCCCATTGCTCAATGTTGTGATGCACAAAATGGTCGGTTCAGCAGGCAGTAAGTCACCCTACTAGTGAGTGTTTGGATTACATCTGATGCCATCTTTTGGAGAATCCCAGGTTGTGTGCAAACGGTGCGCAAAGCCCACCCTCAACATCTATGCACGCTCCAGTTTAGATGGGACTCTTACCCGTTCTGATGCTCATTCGAAGGAGAAAATAGTACCATACCACCAATTCATCGTAGATGCGCCTGGCCATGTTTGCAAGACTCAACACCTAGTATCAGTCAGCAAACTCCCAATGACATCAAGTAATATACCACGACAAGACTTTGCTCTATCTACTGACATGTTTAATGAGACTTCCTCAGAGACCCATGATTTGGTAGAGGCTTGTAAGCGCAGGCACACAGCGGGGGTAAGTGTATTCCCAAAACTCTGTGGAATCATTCTATGAGCTATTTATCATAGGATCATCCTTTACTCACTTGGCTCAACGACTGCGAGCTTTTCCTACAAGAGCTTATGTGTTTGGAGGGCAGGGGTGATCAGGGGCTTGATGGCAAATGCGGTGGATGCAAGTCTGCAGAAACTTGCTACCGGTGTGCTGATTGCTTCGGTGGTGTCATGTACTGCAAACGATGCATCATACAACAACACACAGTGAATCCCCTACATTGTGTCAAGGTGCTTCATTAGCTTTAGATGCGAATGCACAGTACTGAAATTTACAGAAGTGGAATGGGCAGCATTTCAAGCAAACGACATTGAAAGTGATCGGGTTGCATATTCAGCTAGGCCACCTACCTCCCGAAAAATGCCTCAACCCTCAACGAGCATTTGACCATGACTTCATAGTGATTGATAGCCACGGGATCCATGAGGTAGCTGTGGACTTTTGCCACTGTGAACATGGCAAAGACCATACTCAGCAACTCCTGCGGATGTGGTGGTTCCCCTCTACCTCTGTTAACCCATGGTCTGCTATCACTTTCCGTCTGCTGGATCAAAAATTCCAACTTCTGTTATTCAAGTCCAAAGTGTCCACCTATGAATTCTATCAAGCACATGCTTGTCACCAAAACAACACAGATTTCGCCAATAAGGTATGCATGGTAAAACTTCAACATCATTGTATGCTGACATTGTCTCAGGATTGGTATGAAGCATTCATCTGCGTGGTTCATGAATGGTGGAACCTCAAAATGCTCAAATGATCGAGTCGTGGCCATGATCCTTTGGGAATCCCAGGAACAGCAGATGGGGATTGTGCTGTATTATGCCTGGCATGTCCCCAGCCAGGGAAGAACTTACCCAATAATTGGGAATTTGCTCCTGGAGCAAGAAGGTATGCACCTGTGCCCTGTAACTGCAACATGGCTGTTAATCTACTTCAGTTGGCTCTATGGACTCTTTATCGCTCTAGATACCAACTTTCGTCTCAAACAGAAGGCCATGTCTAGTGATGAGGCAGATCCTACTTTGAGCAATGGATGGGCCTACTTTGTAGATGAATGTGTGTACAAAGAGTACTTACAGACTCAGATGAATGTCATACAACCAGTAAGTGTTTCTTTATGAATTTGTATGTTGTGTCTCATGTCCGCCATAGAAGAGTCCTTGCTCAAGCCACAATGCCGTCAACCTAGCGGATGTTAAAAATAGCTCTGGGCTGGCAGCAACTGGTGTAGGAACTGTTGAATGTGCTCGACACAACTTTAAATGACTGAATGGTGTTGGAGATCTTCAGAAAGGGGAGCGGTATGCTGTCCACTAGTAAAAAGCTGCTCGTACTCACAAACAACCAAATATGTCAACATGGACTATTTGTTTTGTTCAAGCCTCCATCATTCTCCCCTACGAACCCTCAACGTGTCATATGATATTGCATGTCAATGGTCAAAGAATCTCTGGGATCAGATGACGATGCTTACCCTCCCAATGCAAATTCAGCGCAATGATAAACAAGTAAAGTTTTTCATACTGAAATTTCATCTCCCTGCCCATATCATGCGCTGCCAAACTTGTTATTTATTCAACTTTATTCCTGTTATGCTCACTTTACTTCGCCCCTATATTATTTGCCATACCCAGGGATCGAACTCCCAACCTCACTACGATAACAGTCACTACCAACCACTACACTCCTTATCCTATGCAACGCCCTGGCCTAGACTCTCGCACAGCCTTATGGCTGTCCGCCTCATGTCCACCTCACGCCAGATCCTTCACCATGCATATCGCACAGCCTCGCATCTAGGCGCCTCATGTATTTCATCTCCACCTTATGACCCCTATCTTGCCTCATGCTCGTCTCATGTATTCCTCATGACTCGCACTCGTCCTATAGGGTATGATCCACTTATCTAGGCTATGCTCCTCATGGCTCCCTCATGTACTATAGCATAGGATATCTGTAGATCTAGTGTACATAAGTGTAAACCCCTAGACAGTATATAAAGCCCAAGCGCACTCGACTAGTTTCCCCCAGTCTTGTTCACTTGGAGATTTCCCATCTTCACTCTTGCCACACAAGGTCTCGCCCTTTACTTCTCAGTTTGCCATTGAGTGCCACTGACAAAGGTCTTCCCTTGCTCTAGCTTAACCACCAGCTCTTGAGTGAGTTTGGTTGTTTCATTTGAACAAGACTTTCATTACTGATACCATGGAAGGTCTAGCAATCAACACCTCTCGCATCCGCCCTATCCACCACCCCACACTTTTATATTCGCCAGTGAGAAACCATCTTGCTGTCTATTGATTGAACGGCCACACTAATCTCATTGGATAGTGTCGTGCAAATCGGGATCAGCCTTCCCCGCCGCTTTTGAGTTTGCGGTATGGAAACAGGATCGCCTACCTCTAGTCAGGGTCATTGACTACGCTTTCCAGGCACCCATCGATAGTATTCTAGGAGCCCTCTGTTCGCCTCACCAGAGAGAGAGATCAAACAGGAAGAGGAATCCGTTATCCTCACCCTAGTCGAGGAATCCGTCAACCTCATATACCCACAGATACCACCGTTCCCTCATGTCGAGGACTACCTCTGGCCAGACTTTTCTGACAACGCCGATGCCTTCTTTGAACAGTTCGAAGAACCGGAGGAACTAGCCTCCTATAGGTCCGAGTCGCCGCATCTACCACCTGCCCCACGCTTCGACACTCCGGTCGATCAAAGAAGGATCGAATTCTTCCAAGGTTGGGAATTCGAAGAGTTTGACTTCCGTTACGTCCCGCCACCGGCTTGGCAGGAACCCTTACCAGTATCGCCTCATTTCCCTCCAGTCGATCTATTGGATCCCAGCTATCACGTACCTGAAGAAGAACAGGTGCATCAAGACTTCAGGAACTTTTACCCTGAACCCATCCGCTCGCCCTCACCACTTGAGGAACCTATTGACTGGACATACATCCGCCGCCGCCTACTAGAACAGGAAATCTTTAGGTCTGGATTCTCCACTCCCCTCACTTCAAGTTTCATCAGGAGCTCTAACGATCCATATAGAGCACTCCTCCCGGACGAGGTCCAGAACATTATTCGAGAGGGAATTAACCTGGGCATTGAGCAGCAGGGAGATAGACGCCGTCGCTCGAATTCACGGGAGAGAGACGTTTCGAAGAGGAGAAGGATCTCATCGGAACTATCACCTTCATCCTCCACCTCTTCCCCTTCTCGTTCTCCTTCCCCTCCTCCTATCCCTCGTTGGCACCGGGGTGTACCTTATCGTCTTGGTCACCAGCGCCCTCCTCTACGTAGATCAGAACACCTTAGGAAGCCTGCACGTTACCGCCAGTAGCAAGGTTTCTGTAAAGTTTGTACGTAGGGAACTCGTTGAGGCATATAGAAGAAATCAGGAGGTTCAGTCCGAAATCGAGAGAGAACTCGAAAATCACAAAAACCAAGAAAACATCCCACCACCGGCCTACGTAGCACCTGAACCGCCAGCTGCTAACCGAACTAACCAAGCAGATCCTAGACTAGTCTTCGGAAGACTCCCGCTCCCCGTCCTCCCTATCCCGGAAGAAATCCGCATTAACAGAGACGCGTTACCTGAACGCCCAAGGACTCCTGCTCCAGTCTTCCGTTACCGTTACGACGCCAGAGAGTTCCTAGCTCCAGGACAAGAGACAGACGCCCGCTCCGGAAACACTTCGGCAGTTGCATCCGGATACCAAACCCCTGACGCCGATCTAGCCGACGTCGAATAGATCTGGATCACGTAAGCAAACACCGGAAATTGTCTAAAGCCGATAAGGAAAGGTTCCAGAAAAGCATAAACTCTATTGCCAAGCGCAAATCGTCTAGTAACCCCTATTCTCCTAAATCCGCTTACGGAAAGTTATTGAAGAAAGCTCGTAAACTCAAGAAATCCACCAAGTAAGGAATCATGTCTCGCGCTCAACTCCAACAGGATATTGCCAACGCCCTTGCTCTTGCCAGGCAAGACTGGGTACAAGGATCGGCAGCATTAACTGCCGCTTTCGCTAATATGCTAACCTCTCTTGACAACATGGGCAATCAAGTGCGCGCAATGCAAGCTCAGAACGCTGCTACCGCCACCGCCACGGCCCAGACGGCCAAAATATCCAAGCTACTCGCAGACCCAGGACCATTCGATGGATCCATGTCTAAGTTCGAAGAATGGTGGGCCAAAGTCAAAGCATGGCAAGCCGAGAATCATCTCGCCATGCCTGCCAATACCGACAAACCAGTTCGCGCAGTACTCTCACGACTAGAAGGACCAAAGGCCGGAAGCTTTGCCAGAACATGCCTGGAAATACTAAACAGCAGTACCATCTACACTTGGCCCCGCATGTGTACAGAGCTAGAAGAACTTTTCCGACCAGCCAATCAAAAGGATTGGGCTCGGAAGAAGCTTAGGGAACTCAAACAAGGAAGGATGACGATCGACGAATGGATCATCAAGTTCCAAACCTATAGTCAAGCTGCTCAGTTCGATCAAGGACAGTTGATCGACATCATCGAGCAAAACATCGATTCATCTATCATCTGGAAAATCATTGAAGAAGATACTCGCCCTACCAATCCGGACGACTATCTAACCAAAGTACGGAACATTGGACAGTTGTCCGAGAAACTGCAGGAAGCTAAATTGTTCACCAAGATGGATCTCCAATGGGGATATAACAATGTCAGGATCAAGAAAGGCGACGAATGGAAAGCTGCTTTCACCTGTCACCAAGGTTCTTTCGAACCCCTAGTAATGTATTTTGGACTATGCAACTCACCCACCACATTTCAAGCAATGATGAACGAGATCTTTGCTGATATGGAAGACGTCATTGTGGTCTACATCAATGACCTACTCATCTTCACTAAAACTGACAGCCAGGAAGAGCACAACAGAATTGTACTTGAAGTCCTTCGACAACTTGAAGAACATGATCTCTTCATCAAACCAGAGAAATGCTCCTTCCGAGTCAAGGAAGTTGAATTCCTAGGCATGACCATCTCCGCCGAAGGAATCAAGATGAACGATGACAAGGTTAAGGCTATACTGGAATGGTCCACCCCGAAAACAGTTCACGGTGTGTGCAGTTTCCTAGGACTAGCTAATTTCTACCAAAGGTTCATAAAGGACTACACTCAAATAGCTCATCCATTGAACAATCTCACCAAGAAAGATCAAGCCTTTGAATGGAAAGAATCGCAGCAGACAGTGTTCGATACACTTAAACAACGATTCACCACCGCCCCTATCCTCGCATTCCCGGACATCGACAAGCAATTCCGCCTTGAAACGGATGCTTTGGACTTCGCAACCGGCGCAGTCTTATCTATTCTGAAAGATGACAAATGGCACCCCGTTGCCTACTCATCGTACTCTATGTCCCCCGAAGAACGCAATTACCCTACTGCCGACAAAGAGATGCTAAGCGTCATTTGAAGTTTGGAAGAATGGAGACACTATCTAGAAGGTGCTAATCTCCAGTTCGAAGTATGGAATGACCACACAAACTTTCAGTGGTTTATGAAGCAACAGGATCTTAATCATCAACAAGCTTGATGGGCACAGTATCTCTCTCGATTCAATTTCAAATGGGTACACAAGGCTGGAGCCCAGATGGGTAAACCCAATGCCCTATCTCGCCGAGAAGATCACTCTGTAGGAATTCAGGACGACAACAAAATGGTTCTCGTCATCCCCCCAGAACAGATCGCTTCCACCACTCTACAAATAGCCACCGATGCTGATGACATCAGAAACCGCATTCGGGATGCTACGGTCTGAATCCGAGAATCAGACATCATCACATTATGTAAGAAACATGGAATCTGTGAAGATCGAGATGGAATTCTCTTCACCAGATCCGGAAAGATGTACGTACCCGAAGACTGAGATCTCCGAATGGAGATAGTATGACTACATCATGATACTCCTATTCCTGGACACCCCGGAATGGAGAAAACACTTGAATTGATGCAACGCAGCTACACCTGGCCAGGAATGCCAGCACTGGTCAAAGACTATGTATCCAGATGTGACCGCTGCGCACGATTCAAAGGATCTAACCAAGCTCCACCTGGAAAGTTGAAACCGCTCGACACTCCACCAGGCCCCTGGAAGGAAATATCTACCGACTTCATCACGGATCTCCCCGAATCTGAAGGATTCAACAGCATCCTGGTAGTAGTTGATCGATTCTCAAAAGAAGTCAAATTCATCTCTTGCATCAAAAGTGTGTCCGCTCTCGACACAGCAAAGCTATACTTGTGCCATGTATGGAAACACCATGGACTCCCCACAGGAATTGTATCAGACTGAGGTCTGCAATTTGCATCGCAAGTAATGAAAGACATCTGCAAGAAATTAGGAATTCAACCCCGGTTATCCACCACATATCATCCACAGACAGACAGACAAATGGAAAGGATTAACCGAGATCTCCAACAGTACCTCCGTATATTCACCTCAGAAAAGCAGGATGAATGGGTCAGTTGGTTACCCCTTGCACAATTCTCCTACAATGCCAAGAAACAGCTTAGTACAGAGAAATCACTGTTTGAAGTCACACGATCATATCAGCCAAAAATGGGCTTTGAGCAAAGAGCTACAAAGGCACCAGCAGCTGAAGAATTGACGAAACAGATGGAAGAAACTTTGGAACAGACAAAGGAGAACATAGAAAAGGCAAAGGCACGTATGAAGCGTCAAGCAGATAGACACAGATCTCAGGCACCAGATTATGAGATCGGTGATAAAGTTTGGCTCTCCACCGAGAACCTTAAACTTACCCACGCATCAAAGAAGCTCACAGAACAATGGCTTGGACCCTATGACATCACCAAGCGCATCGGAGATAACGCAATTGAACTGTGACTTCCGAGATCAATGAAGATTCACTCAGTAGTGAACATCTCATGGGTTAATCCATACAAGGAACGCCTTGAAGGCCAACCTACATTCAAACCCGGCCCTGTGCAAGTCACAGAAGACAGAGAAATAGAGTTCGAAGTAGAATCCATCATAGACTCCTGATGGAAGGAATGCCGCCTAGAATATCTAATCCACTGGAAGGGCTATTCTGATGAAGATCGCACTTGGGAACCAAAGGGTAATCTCGCTAATGCATCGGAAGCAATCAAAGACTTCCACCACTCTAAACCCAGCACCCCCCGATCACTTAATATGTCGCAAGCCGACTTCTACTCCTTGTTCGCCTATTGTGGTAAACCAGTACCAGAGATTGATCAGACTCGTCTTCCCTTTGACCGACTTGATGTCGATTGAACCCTGGGGTGAGCCAGGGCAAAAATGCATTTATCCGCCGCGATCTAACCTCTGAACACTCGGTTGAGCCTTGCTCCCACAATACGCTTACAACTCACAATGATCTCCGACTTCACCCACTACTCCATGCTCGTTGAAACGACCAAACTCACTCAAGAGCTGGCTGTTAAGCTAGAGCAAGGGAGAGACCTTCGTCAGTGGCACTCAATGGCAAACTGAGAAGTAAGTGGCGAGACCTTGTGTGGCAAGAGTGAAGATG
>JBBPOE010000471.1:0-22145 GCA_038091295.1 Tylopilus felleus | reverse complement strand
GGATGACCGTACCTGTTCTGGGCTGCGAGCAGAAGTATCGGTTTCTGCGATCGAGCACCTCCATCAGGAATACCTTCTGAGGACTCGGCTATAGGCACGGATTTGGTGTGGTAAGTACTCTTGTAGTCATAATACACCCATTTCCAAGTCTGATAAGCTAGTGAAAGCAGAAGGAAAACAAAAGAAAGGGAAGGGAAGACGGCCGTCTCATGGTGACCCATGACTTCTATGAGAGCGTCGAATGCGACGGGCGGCGATGGCAGAGCCAATACAGTTTGGCATTCGAGACAAGGAAGGCGGTGAGTAGACCTTCATGAGTGCTAGTATATGCTACCTCGGGTTGAGCAGAACTAGACTCACGTAGACAGCTACACGGACTAAAGCTGTGTACCGTTTCCTATTTGGTTGTTGCACCGGCAACGCGCACAGCCAACGCACAGCATACAAACGTTTTCCCCATACCACCGTGTTGCAGAAAGTTTCGTGAGCCAGGATGTTAAGAGGTAGCGTATCCTCTTGTTTACATGCAGACCGGTGAAATAACGTGCGTATCAGTCTCGTGGTTGCTCTGGCGGGCAGAAGCTCGCTTCGCCAAATTTGAGCGAGAAGGGAGAACGAGTTACATTGACGAGGCAGTCAACCTCGGTAATGAAGCACTGGATCTTTGCCCACCGGGTCACCGCAAGCGAACTGTCGCATTATCCTCCCTTGCAATTTACATCCACGTTCGTTACCAACGGTTTAAACGGACAAAGGACCTCGACGAGGCTATTGTCCTCGATCGTGAAGTGCTCGGCCTTCGGCCAAAAGGACACCCTGATCGCTCCCACTCTTTGAACAGCCTTGCAGTCCATCTGTCAACTCGGTACAAGCAGTTCGGGGCCATGCAGGATCTCGATGAGGCTATTGTCCTCGATCGTGAAGCGCTTGGCCTTCGGTCAAAAGGACACCCTAATCGCTCCCAGTCTTTGAACAACCTTGCAGTCCATCTGTCAACTCGGTACAACCAACTTGGGGCCATGCAGGGTCTCGACGAGGCTATTGTCCTCGATCGTGAAGCGCTTGGCCTTCGGCCAAAAGGACACCTTGATCGTCCCCAGTCTTTGAACAACCTTGCAGTCCATTTGTCAACTCGGTACAACCGGCTCGGGGCCATGCAGGATCTCGATGAGGGTATTATCCTCAATCGTGAAGCGCTCCGCCTTCGGCCAAAAGGACATTCTGATCGCTCCTCGTCTTTGAACAACCTTGCAGTCCATCTGTCAACTCGGTACAAGCAACTCGGGGCTATGCAGGATCTCAACGAGGCTATTGTCCTCGATCGTGAAGCGCTCGGCCTTCTGCCAAAAGGACACCCTGATCGCTGCACGTCTTTGAACAACCTTGCAGTTGATCTGTCAACTTGGTACAACCAGCTCGGGGCCATGCAGGATCTCGACGAGGCTATTGTCCTCGATCGTGAAGCGTTCGGCCTTCTGCCAAAAGGACACCCTGGTCGCTCCTCGTCTTTGACCAACCTTGCACTTTGTCTGTCAGCTCGGCACAACCAGCTTGGGGCCCTGCAGGATCTCAACGAGGCTATTGTCCTCGATCGTGAAGCGCTCGGCCTTCTACCAAAAGGACATACTGATCGCTCCCAGTCCTTGAACAACCTTGCAGTTGATCTGTTAACTCGGTACAGGCAGCTCGGGGCCATGCAGGACCTCGACGAGGCTATTGTCCTCAATCGTGAAGCGCTCGGCCTTCGGCCAAAGGGACACCCTGATCGTTCCCAGTCTTTGAACGGCCTTGCGATTTGTCTGTCAACTCGCTACGGCCAGCTCTTGGCCATGCAGGATCTCGACGAGGCTATTGTCCTCGATCGTGAAGCGCTCGGCCTTCTGCCAAAAGGACACTCTGATTGCTCCTCGTCTTTGAACAACCTTGCGACTTGTCTGTCAACTCGCTACAAGCAGCTTGGGGCCATGCAGGATCTCGACGAGGCTATTGTCCTCGATCGTGAAGCGCTCGGCCTTAGGCCAAAAGGACATTCTCATCGCTCCCGGTCTTTGAAGAACCTTGCGAATTGTCTGTCAACTCGGTACAAGCAATTCGGGGCCGTGCAGGATCTCGACGAGGCTACTGTCCTTGATCGTGAAGCACTTGACCTTCTGCCAAAAGGACACCCTGATCGCTCCTCGTCTTTGAACCGCCTTGCATTGGATCTCCATACTCGCTTCAGACGATCAAGGAACTTAAAGGATAAGGAGGAGCTGTTCAATCTCTACGCTCAGTTGGCCCTTGTTCCCCAACTCGTGTTCTCATCAGATATTCCTGTCGCTAGAACCTGGATCGGTGTCGCCGAACAATATCAGCATCCCACGCTGCTTCTAGCATATGAAACCGCGCTTCGATTCCTTATTCAACACCTGGTCACTCTGCCATCCTTGCCTCAACATCATGTCCTCCTCAAGGAACTCACATCGTCGCTCGCAGTAGACGCATTCTCAGCATGTCTTCGTAACCATGCTCCTGCACGTGCAGTTGAGTTTCTCGAACAAGGCCGGAGTGTATTTTGGACCCAGCTTAGTCGCCTCCACACCCCGCTACATGCTGTCGTGGAATCTGGCCCGGAAGGAAAGACATTGGCAAACAAGTTCACGCAGCTCGCCCTCGATATCCGCAATACACTCAATACGCCCGGCGCAGATAAACATGAACGGCTATGGCAGCTCAATCTGAAATTACAGCAAGTGGTAACCGATATTCGCGCGCTGCCTGGTCTCTCTTGCTTCCTCCTTCCCACCCTCTTCTCAGATCTTCAGTGTGCAGCCCGTGGGGGACCTGTCATCATCGTGAACGCGAGCAAGTATTTTTGTGACGCGCTCGTCGTTTTCCTCGAGCGAGATCCCGTCCATATTCCGTTACAGATCACACAAGACAGTGTTCGGGGCTTGTCAACGGAGCTTCGTACCTTGACTAAGCACGCAAAGAGGGAGGACATGTCGAAAGAGCTCGCGGGCTTCTTACGCAAGGTCTGGGATCAGATCGTCGCACCCGTCGTTGATTCCCTCCAGACGATCCTTCCATCTGGATCCCGCATCTGGTGGTGCCCCACTGCCGAGTTCTCTCTGCTACCCTTGCACGCTGCTGGTCCATTTCGAAAAGGTCAACGAAATCTCGCCAATCTATACATCTCGTCGTATACCCCTACGCTCACCTCCCTCATTCGCGCTAGACAGAGCGTTCTCTCCAGTTCTACAGCCCAAGTGAAACGTTTCCTTGCGATTGGTGAAGCCACGGCGATCGGCGAGAGCGAACTCCTTTCCGTAGGCTCGGAATTGAACAATATTGATCGGCTCGTTGATGGCCTGGCTACATTCACGCGAATAGAGGGAGAGGAGTCTCGTATTCCTAGGGTCGTCGAAGAGCTCGGCAAGAGCGAATGGGTGCACCTTGCGTGCCATGGCATCCCGGATCGGAAACAGCCATTCGAATCTGCGTTCGCTCTACACGATGGACGCTTTACTATCCAACGGATCATCGGCTGCGAAATGCAGAACCCCGAATTCGCGTATCTCTCGGCGTGTCATACGACTGTCGGAGACGAAGAGAGTCCAGACGAGGTGATCCACCTCGCGGCGGCGATGCAGTTTCTCGGGTTCCGGTCTGTGATTGGGACGATGTGGGCGGTCGACGATGGCGAGACGAACAAGATCACGTCGACGTTTTACAAGCATATGGTGGACGAGTCTGGTCGGTTGGATCATACCCGGGCGGCGCTGGCGCTGAATAGGACGATGAAATCTGTGGATGTACCCTTCGATCAACGGATTCTCTATATACATATCGGCGCCTAGTTTGTAGGTTGGTTGTCTTTCCCTTTTTTCATTCACTGATGGCAACGTGCGTAGCTTTGACAAGAACGCAGGTCCTTGGCGCGCTCAACTGCAGACGATGTCCAACCCTGTCTCGGTCAGTTGCTTGTTGACTGTAGTGTGGGGGTTGGCGGGAGTTGACTGACTGGACCCCACTTCAGCGATTGGTACGCATGACCGGGATTCAGTATTCATCCACCAGGCGGACGGATGATATTGGCATGTGGGTATCGGGTTCGAAGTGTACTAGATACAACAATGGACCACTAGCATACGATCATCTTTTCCTTTACATATGGTATTTCGAAATCATTTGATTCTCGGTGCATTCTTGTTCCGCACTCGTTCACCAAGGATATTCAACATACACTCTCCGTTAAGATCTCTTCGCAAAGATGCGATCAGCAATAGGCAGAGGGGCAAGGGGAATACACGTAACTTTGTACCTGTGGAGTGATATGTCTTCGTCTTTGGAGACGTCGGCTGCCAGCCATAAACAACGGGGAATCCTTGACGTAGTGGGGCTTCGCGACTCATGGCCAAGTTCTTCAGAAAGGTTAGATAATCCAACGTCCGTGATATACGCACCCTCGTGCTGCACGTCGGATGACGCTGATAGTTTCGTGCACTGGCAGTGACTCACATGTATCACATTGCTAAACACGCGAAACAGATACGCGGACTCCATATGCTGCACGATGTGTTAGTTGAGCGAAGGCGATCAAATCACGTCCTCCACAATCACTCGGGTTCAAAAGTTTGGAATTACTTTGCATGGTCTAGAACAGGAACCTGAGAAGGGTCCTGAAAACCGAACTGGATGAATGTAAATACATAAGAACAATAGAATAAAGCAGTCGAACTTGTGCCTCCTCGTCATGTACTCCTTCATAATCAGCTGCAAGAGTTAAATAAAATGGATATGTGGCATCTGCACGATGATATTCATCGCTCTGAACTCCTCGCTGACTTCCGGATCATCCTCTGCTAGCGTTTTTCTCTCTGCATCGGGTATGAACAGCTTCTCTTCCAAGGGAACGACACGATGCGTCCATTCCGGGGAAATCTCGTACACCTTGGGGCGCGCCCGGAGTGCCGCAAAGTCGGTGATGATCGCAGGTGCATCGCGTGGGAGTCCGAGTTCGATGCGACGATTGAACGACGCACACATGAGTCGGGTCAGTGTGGCGAACACCGCGTACCGCGTCGGATCAGGATCGGTCGGGTCAGGCAGGGCGGAAACAGACCAGTCCGGGTGAGAACAGCAGAAATATTCAAGCTCGTTGCGGAATGCGGTTGTCCACCCGAGAACGAAGAACTCGTATATGCGATAGAAGGAGGCGGTGGGCGAGTCGGGTTGTCGACTGCCCAGAAGACGGGAGATGATGGATGGGTTCGAGGCGCGTGATATACGCCAGTCAAATGGACGTTGAATGGGATAACGCACTCTGGCTTTCTCTGTATCTTCCAGAAGCTCAGACACGGACGGAGGAAGTGGTTCTGAGGAGGTCATATATTTCTTGTCAACTGGAGTGAGATGGATGTTATTCAAGCCATGTCATTGAGTACTAGTACATACCAACCTCGAAGTAGGGGGGGAGTTGCAACTCCGCCACGTCTACCAACTTACATGTCTGGTCTTGACAGTCTCCTGCACCGTCGACCACCTACCGTCTGGGATAACATCAAATCCGACCCGCTACTCTTTCTAGCTCAGCGAGTGTATACCAGCCAGTCCACCCTTTCGAGGACCTCGACTTGGGGGATAAAGGTCGTTTGCATATCCGATACACACAGCTCCCACCACTCTCAACCCGCACTCCCCACTGGAGACATCCTCATCCACTCTGGGGACCTTACACATTCTGGCAGTTTCAATGAATTACGCGATGCTCTCGACTGGTTGAGCTCTCATCCACACCCTATCAAGATCTTTGTCGCTGGCAACCACGATGCCTCGCTCGCCGACCCGGCAACATGGCAGTATATCCTTTCAATGTATCCATCCCTCATATACCTCGAGAATTCATTTACCGAGGTGATCGTCCGTGGACGCGCACTGCGTATCTACGGTAGTCCGTACACTCCCAAACACGGCTCATGGCAATTTCAATATCCTCGCGTCTCTCCGCGTTCTTATTCACGCGACCAAATCGGCCACCGAGCTACAGAGATATGGTCCTCTATACCCCTTCTGACGGACATTGTTGTCACGCATGGTCCTCCATTCTCTCACCTCGATCTCAGCCGAACAGGGTGTTACGCGCTCTTGGCAGCATTATGGCGCGTTCGACCGAGGTTACATGTATTCGGGCACATACATGCTGCGAGAGGCGTCGAACGTCTTGCCTGGAACGCGGCTCAGGCATTGTACGAAGACATATGTGCTGGCAGAACAGGGTGGGTTGGTTTGGCGGGGTTGGTTTGGTGGGTTGCTGTTGAGAAACTGAGAAAACGATTTTGGGTAAGAGATGGCGATGGTGGGCGAACGATTTTGGTGAATGCGGCAGCGATCGGAGGATTGCGGGATGATGAAAGGAAAGGCGCAGTTGTGGTGGAGGTATGATCTCAGGTTGGGCCATCACGTCGCAACTGGCTGTGGGTTATGAAACATCATTATTCAATTTGGACATTGCCCGTTGGGTGTGGGCTTGAGTACTGGACCTTTTACTAGCGGGTGGGATCGTTTCACCTTCATTCGTGTGCATGGGAAGAGCTGACATGTGTTCCGACTGTCTCCCCAGTCAGCAACCTTTGGGGTATGCCTCGTCCGAAATGAGGCGAGTCCGAGTCGTATTGGAGTGCTCCGATATCAGTCGCTCTTGACTGGTGTAAATTTTCAATAGGAAAAGCGCATCTGCTGTGCTAGTCTGCCTCGAATACCAACTGGCTCGGCCTCGAGATCACCTTGCTTGTTACACTATGGTGGACATGAAACATCGTCCTAGGAACTGGGGTATTGCTTAGTATGGATGCTGCTCCATTTCTTGTTATATGTATACTAACATAAATGTAGGAAAAGTTCTGTGAGAGCTAAGCGTATCCCTCCTGCTCACACCATCATCGGTCGCTAATACACCCTCTACCATCATGGGTAACAAATCCTCCCGTCCTGCGGATGACTTTGCCGAACTCATTCACAAGGGCAGACCTCAGCCTGGACAGCCTGAACAGACGTACTCGAAGGAGCAGATCGAGGCAGGGCTCAAAGTCGTCGCCAATTACTTGGCTTCCAAGAAGCTTGATGTCCCCATCGTCGCCGTCGGGGGTGCCGTCAACACGGTGTTGTTGAAATCCCGTGCCTCGACAGGCGACGTCGATTTCTTCTATCGCACGAAGGATTCAGCGTCCAAGGATAGCAACATCACCCACGAGGTCGTGGAAGCTGCCAAACGGGCTGAAAAGGAGCTGAATCTGGGTAGCCAGTGGTTGAACAACCACACTGCCGTCTTTATAGAGGTGCGATCGTTGTTCACAAAACAGCTCATCGTCTCTTGATTTTGGTTGTATGACACAGGAGGGTGTAATAAATGATTTATACGACGAAGCTATCAAGCAAAACGAGAAAGTGTTCGTTGCCAAGGGGTTGACGGTGTATGCCGCCCCTTGGAACTATGCCATGATGACCAAACTTGATCGTGCCGCGAAACCTGGTTCGAAGTCGTATGACATGACTGACGCTGTGGATTACTTGGGACGTTTGATCACGTCGAGGGGTGGACACGCTGTGAAAAAGTCGGAGCTGAAGGCTTGGGCAGCGAGATACAAACTGAGCGCGCCAACGGGAGCGTTGATCGATAGGTTGGCCAAGGAGTACAAGGAGAAACACAAAACAGACGGTGTTGTTAATGGTTAGGTTGGTCTTCTGCTAGTTGCCTGTGCGTTGGAACCATTTCCTGTGACGTCTTCTACCATCACTATACCTACACTGCAAATTTGATACCGAATATTCTAGGAGAATCTGCCGAATGATATACCGAAACTATAACCCTCCCTGATGTGGTCTGGCCAACAGTCTTGGTGGTTTCAAGCTCTAGATTACTATGGATTGCTGTATCGTATCCTCTCCTAAATCGAAGCTATATACGATAGTATCACGAGCCTGTAGTCTCTCATGCACACTCTGCACTCCAATCAGTAGGCGTTAGTTCCTTCACCCTCCGCTGAAACACGCTGAGAGTACAGAATTCCGGCGATCCCGGAAGGTGGTCCCCTTCCTTCGCGCACAAGGGTAGGATCAAATTCTTGTTCCTGTACCGCATCCGAATATCTGGAAGCGACGTAACCATCAACGAAAAGAGGTTCTGAGGGACCCGCGCGGAAAACTCACAATGTTCCTCTTTCGAGTGCGCATTCCACAGTCCACTCAACAAGGACTGCAACCGCGATCCTTGTCCTGAATGCCCTTTTTTGAAGAGTTCAAACGTCACAGACGACGTGAACGGTGGCCACCTTGTTCAGTATATGAGACTTTATCACCATTAAACGGAAAAAGAACATTACTTCTCATCAAAGACATCGAACGTACTGCATAATGCAGCCAACGTGGAGTCATGGGTACTATAGACGAGGATTTTCAATGAATCCTTGTTCCCTTGCTCGATCTTGGTCTGCATTCTGGTCGACATGTCCGCAAGGAGTCTGCCCATGCCTAGACGACGACCCTGTTCGGTCTTGACTGTTCAGCGAAACCGAACACCTATGAGTTTCATGCATATCGAGATTACTGTTTTGCCTTACAAACTGTTTCAATGCCAAGCGTGAGTGAAATACCAACAAGATAAGTAGGACATGAGGACAAACTTGTAAACCACTCGTCTGATACTGCAGATTCCTGAACCTCAACCATGAATATCATCAGAGGGTCATTCGAAGTTGATGACATACGATCAAGTTAACCACTTCGGGATCCCAAAATTCATCAGGGACCTTGATTCCGTGTGCTGCGGCTGAACGAACCTGGATGCGAACTTGTTGCTGAACTAACTCAAAAGGACCTTTCTGGAGCTCACAGTATCCAGCATTCCCGAAGCACGGGGCGACCCATCTACACGGATCGGTTTACCTCTAATATATTTCGACAACCTGCTGTCTAGAGTCTGGAGTCGAGAGTTCCACCTGGCAGCGGCAGCTACAATACAGAATATCAGTACCCTCCTCGTTCCGAACAAACATACATACCTTCTGCGAAGCGCAGCTCTAACAAGCCAAGTTGCGGGCAAGATAGGATGTTGCCAACGATGTTCTCGTCCACCTTGTTCCTGTAGCGGCACGTTAACGTCTCTACTCCAACTCTTTCCACGACATACCGAACCAAGATTGAGGGTATCACACCAGTCGCACAGCATCCTTGGGGGTATAATCCATGAACGATATGTTCGAGGGATTCAATCGTTCGCGGGACGTTTGTTGAGCTAGACGAAATACGCAACCTAGTCAGGAGGCGAACTCACACGATGATAACTCGACTCACCGAAAATAAACCTGATTCTCGTTCGGAAGCGTGCTGGGGAGAAATCCGAGCCTACCCGAGTCAACCAACGTCGAACGACGGGACAGAGCAGCTTCCGCTCACTTGTCAACATAGAGCTTTCGCAACGCGACCCCGAAGTTGTACGTGGACTAAGGATCCTTTGAGCAACGGTTCGAATGTGGATATGAATTCGTGCATGCTCACCTCCTTCCCGACGTCCGTCAAGTCTCCCAAAAGACTGTACGAGCGACGTCAGAGCCACGGTTTCCACTGGCATCGAGCGTTTGCGTACCACAGATTCGCAGCAGTCCCCCCGTCCCGCATCTCCGTTCCTCGTTTGAACCACACCCCGTCGGAACTCGGTTCACTGAGCGTTAACGTGGTCGAATTCACCGTTTCGCGGAACCGCCTCGCCACGGAACACATTTGCCAATGTTCCGGAATAGATGCCGGTGGATCCGCCATACGGGTCCTCACTGGGGTGCGCTCGCCTGGAAAAACACAAACGAGGGTCAGGTGGATGCAAAGTCCGATTCAGCAAAATGAACTCGCGACACACCATGCCTCACGTAGACGTGGACTTGCTCGAGGGCGAGTTCTGGGGGTGCTTGTGGGTATCCTTCGACGTCTAATGGCTCTCCTACCCGCTTGCGTGTCGTGTATGACGCGTGACTGACATGACTCGAACAACGGAAACGGTACTCACCAAGCTATTGCCAACGTGACCACCTCCTTTCTCCATAGTGCGAGTTCGAGCAGTCCAGCCTGTCCTGGTATCGAGTGGAACGTTGGCCTAGCCTCAACTAGCTGTGACGCACGCGATGAGCAGCATGTCAGACTGACATGACCAAGTTCACACCATCATGGGAAAAACACTTTGTAACCTAGAAATGGCTTTGCTCAATTACACTCGTTCCAATCATCCTACATGATATACACTCCTTCGCCAACTGAGCGTTACACAAGGTATAAGGATACAACGGAATTCGACCAGACCTTGCCCAGGCGCTGCCTAGGGCTTGATCGCAATCTTCAATGCTCCTCGGCTGCTCATCTTGTTCAGCGCATCCTGGTATTCCTCCAACTTGTAGATATCCGTAACCATTCCCTTCACATTGACTTTTCCGCTGTCAAGGTAGGCAATTGCCCGAGGGAAGCAGTACGTTTGCGAGAAAGATCCAATGATCTACGGCGGAAAGCGTTAGGAACGTCTCTATATGCGCAACTAATGCGACTCACGTTGATCTCGTCACCAAAAATTTTGGACGGCGGCCAGTGTACGAGGGCCTTGTCCTCGTAGACACCGTATATCATCAACGTTCCTCCCCGGCGCACATAGTTGATGGCATCATTCGCCAGTTTCTCCACTCCAGTAGCCTCCACGACGATGTCGAATCCGTATGGATTGTCAGCTTTAAGCTTTGCCCACTGCGGCTCAGGGTTCTGGCGGTCAAGTTCAATGTACTCGTCAGCAGCCTCAAGCTTCTTGGCAATGTCCGTCTTGATACCCTTGTTGGCCGCGATAACGACTCTTGAAGCGCCATTGAGCTTCAGGAGTTGGGCAAGGATGAGACCCGTAGGGCCAGCACCGAGGAGGAGGACCTCGACACCGACTGGGGGGTTGAGCTTATCGAGGCCATGGATAGCGCAGGCAGCGGGCTCCAAAAGAGTTGCTTCTTCATCAGTGAGGTTCTTTATCTTATAGAGTTTTCTTTGCTGACTAAACCACAAGTTAGCACCCCATGTCCTACACCGCAAAACCAACGAACTTACTATACAATGTACTCGGCAAATCCACCGTCCATCGTGACGCCGCGCGCATTGAAGTTCTCACACAGGAGAGATTGCCCTCGTCGACAATAGAAGCAATTGTCACACTACATCGGACCGAATGAGTCAGTATCCTGGTTTACATTCTTTGGCGTGATAGAGCATACTGACTGTGATGCCCACGTCGGCGACGCATCTGTCACCAATTTCGAATCCCTTGACATTTTTACCCATTTCTACAACCGTGCCAATGGCTTCATGGCCCGGGATCAACTATTATAGTGAAAGATAAGGGATCTCATTGATGCGACTGATCCGAGAAAGAAGCGTTACCGGGAACTTGGAGATGAACTCGCCGTCGTGGATATGGGCGTCAGTGCCGCATACACCTATGGAATAAAACAGCGATCTTATCGATCAGCGCTGTGCGGCGGTCCAGCATATTCTGGACTAACCGCAGCATGTCACTGTAGAACAGGGTCAGCACGCCGATGTCAACATCGAACGCGAGTGAACTGGATTACCTTTGAGAAGGACGTCGTCATCGCCGACCTGAGGTATCGGGACCTGCCTGATCTCAAAGTGTTGTGGCTAGATAACAACCATGAATCAGATGAGGGTACGTCGGACGTTCGGTGGGGTAACCTCAGTGTACCACAGCGCTCTCATAGTACCCTGGGGCATGTTGGGGACGATGTGCGGGGCAGAAGGAGGGATAAAAATAAGAGGGAGAGGAAGGACGGTCTCTTCGCGACGAGCCTGTCTTATATGGGATTTCTTTCAAAAAATCAACCGATCTGGTCTGTTTTGGAATGCCAATACATGTAAGGCACATGACGTCACTCATCGAAGAGACCCCCGAATTCCATTTTTGGAAGGTAGCCACATTCATTGAAGGTCACATGGAGTGTCGTCTCCAAAAGTGTCGCAGCTAGTCAAAGTTTGTAGTCTCGGTTCACACTACGTGTCTTGACAGATTTTATTTAGCGCGCGCATGAACGCCGGTCATGACAATGTCGCCGGTTTTCACGCCAGCAGCTCCTCATCCATACATGCGGTGAAAGACGTCACGGTCGCAGAATTCGGGAGCGTGAGCTGTCCGACTGAACCAGACACATGACTCGTTCGCTCATTTTCGCACACATATAGATCGCTGGCATAGCCGGAGAAGTCTTGGAATACCCATTTGACCTAGCCAAAGTCCGTTTACAGTCACAGGTCCTCGATAACGCCGCCCGCTTTGGTGGTCCGCTCGATAATCTGTCTTGTCCAGACATGGCGAGGCGAAGGCATTCTGAATCGGGGACTCTATCGCGTAAGTTCCCTCAGACGCCGCTGCCCTATAATTGTATCAATCTTCGTACCCAGGGTCTCCATAGCTAGTTCCCTTATTCGGCGCCATGGCAGAACCTGCTGCTCTCTTCGTAGCTTATACTCGACTCCAGGACCTTATCTACTGGTCCATTTCCAATACCCCCTCTCGTCAGCTCGCCTTTCCGAACTCGGTCTTGCAGTCGCTGGCGCTGGCTTTCTCATCAGCTTTCTCATGTCCTTGGTCCACTTGTCCCTCAGTGGCATGATAACCTACACATATTCTCAGGGCCCCAATAGAACTGGTCAAGTGTAAGATGCAGGTCTAGATGCTTGCAGTTCCCCGCGAATCTTGGACCGCAGGACGATACTCCCTTCGTTTGTTCCCGTAACCATTGTTATCAATGACATCACCCGACGTCCTTCTGCTCCACCAAGACTCACGTTTATTTCACGGAAATCACAGGGTTCACTAGCAATGGTCACGGGCGTCGTACGCACTTCAGGTTTAAAAGCCGGTGGGCCATGTCAGTACCATGATACGTAAAACCGGGAGAACAGCATGGTTTACTTCGAAAGAACACTTCGCATCACTGCTTCTTGCTAAGCGCACACAATACCAACCCTCTTTATTCGGGAGCTCTGCTCCTCAGCACCAATCCACCGAACTTTTACCTTGGGAATCTGCCCTGTCTGGCGCATTAGCCGGCGGTGAGTGTATTGTCACTTTATCCTGCAGATACTGTCAAGTCTGCGATTCAGACCACATAAGAACTTCGTCCTCCAGATAAGTATACCCATCCCGCACACCTGACAAGCAAGGTAGGAGGATTTTGGCAAACGGCCAGGGCGACATACAAGGTATAAGGATGGAGAGGCCTATATGTCGGGTGTGGCCGTAGCCAACGCGGTTCCATTGAGTGGCATCATGTCCGTCATATATGATGGGCTTAGATATGGGTGACTTATATATGTATCTTCTCTGCTAGACAATAATATACATGTGGACCTATATTTACACACGTCCTCGCATCACCTGGCCAACCAATCTGTCACGAAGAGCGCTGCTTCCCGAATCATGGAAGGGGTACAATCATGCCCCGCATCATCTTCTAGCACCACCTTTTTCACACCATCACCGACTTCTAAACCCTCAACAAACTCTTGACATGCACTCCAAGGCACCAGCTTGTCCTTGGCCCCGGATAAGACGAGTATCCTCTTACCCAAGAAAGGGTTTGTAACGACATTTTCCCTGAACGCCAAACTGGCGGGATCGTATGCGTCTACGTAGGCTTTCAGATGGAGGGGGTAATACGGTGCTTCAAAGGGAACTCTAGCAAGTTGGGCACGCTGGGACATGAGTTTGGTGAAATCCGGGCATCCGATGATGGGTATGGCGAGCTGGAGCCGAGGTTCTGGTCAAAAGCAGAATATCGGTATAGGGAGCAGCCTCGGCATTGAATTCGAGAAACGCACCGCGTGTAAGTGCGATCCAGGTCGAGTGACCTCCGAGACTAATACCTGCTACTCCCCACTCAACGATGTTCCGCTCAACTTGAGGGTATATGTATGCGGGGATATAGTCGATCAGGAACGTAATGTCATGCGCTGTACCAGCTGACAGGTCACAAGTCAGCACCAAGGCCAACTTGAATCGAGGGTCTTGATATGCGTATACGTACTCTGTATAGTGTACATGTCGACGCTACATAAAACGCTTGTCAGTAAGGATACGCGGAAATCGGTTGGTACAAGACTACTGACGCATGTTGAGGGTTGTTCTTAGCTGGGTCCATGTGCCATCCTTGGTTGCGCAGGGGGTCTATGAGACGTGTTCCGTGGTTACGATGATCCTGATCGCCTATGAGTCAGTCACACCCAGCCAAAGACCGCCTCGTCGTAGGGTACTTGCATACGTGATGACGATCAGATCCCTTTCCCTCTTGGTCCCTGCGAGCCCATAGCTCATTTCGAGTATTGATTTCGCGGTGGGTGCGACGCTTGCCGTGGACATCGTACGACCGTGGAGCAGAAACAGGGCATGTACGGGTAGGTGGGAGTTGAGACTGTCGCGGTGGCTGTAGACTTCGACAAATATGCCGCCAACGAAGAGTTTGCTGACGATGACGGACTCGGACATGATGGTGTCGGACGACTCAGGTTCTAGTAAACTCATGTAAACTCACTCTAGAGAGTTGGTAACACTTGAACTTCATATCGTCAGGATGGGAGACATCATACGCACTAGTATCCCTCAACATGTGGTATTTGTCAAAGACAGTCAAAGCTCGTTCCAAGGCCGAAGGAACGATTCACGATGGGCCTGTGTTGTGTCTTTTTTTTTTTGTTTGGATGCCCTCAGGCTGATAACGAATGGCGTAACGGTTTCTGACAGTGACACCTGCCTCCCATATTCGGGCTGCGTCCTTTCGTTCTGTTCTGAAAGCTGGGACTCTTCAACGACTTGGAGCTACGTTTCCTGCAGGGGACTGGCTGTCCTGAGAACGTCAGACGATAGGAGCTTGTACGAAGTGCCCAGTAGCCTGGGTAGGCGGAGCCGAGACGTTCAATTTGCCGTTGGTTTCTTGGCAGTCCACGATGCTCGACGATCAATGTTAGTACTCTCCTTGACCTGCCCAAGTTGGGTTGTACAATTCAGAATCTAAAGCGAACAAAGGTGCGGCAAAGAATTTCAAGGTTGCAGTGAGTCCAACAGACTGTGTCACGGTCACACTGGACCCGTATACTTCCGAGTTTACAGCAACCTTTCCTGACATCCCCACGCTCCGCATCCAGGATAACTCGTATCTCATGAATACACTGGTAGGAACACAATAAGTGGCCTGCAGAGTTCATGAAGATTTTTGAAGTAGTGCCTGGGAGGCTTCCGGTGAAGTTGAAACTGGAAACCTGCGAGTCAGCTTTGCCAGATGGCCTTCTACTCTTCTAGAGGGCACGTACTGCTGCATTTCCGTGAGTGTTTCCACATGCTTCTTTTATGTGGATATAATTAGCTTGTGTCGTATGCCCCGCGATCTTACGACAGTGTGGGGATGCGCGCCCACAAAGCAGTGCCTCATATCGACACCCAGTGAATCCAGTGGACTTTGAGCTTCTCTTGGCGGCTTTTCAAGTTTCGCCATTGGCTATCGAAGTCGTGATGGGCACAGCAATATTACAGGGGTGGTTCTCACACCAAGGACACTATGACGATATGATTCCGACCCTCGTATCTAAGCTGTACTAGTGCAGTCGCACTATCTTGCGCCGCATCCACAGCAACTACGGGATGCATAAAGCCTACGCCCTTGTTCCTTCTCCATCATCCTTTCTTACCTCTTTCATTCTTACCTATGAACTTCAGCCTCAATCGTGGTAGACGCAGGACCGCGACTCGGACGCAGCCTACTCCTGCTTCACTTAGTTCTGTGACAACGAGGAGTCCAACCCCTCCAGATGATACCTCGGACCCAATCGACATCTCGTCCACCGAATATGCCCGTATGCGCAGGGAAATGATGCAACTCATCAACGATTTGCGATCATTGGGGCAAGTTGACAACCGTAGTGCCCTCCTTGCCGCTGAACTCTTTCCTTAGTGGAGAGACAATGATGGATCTTCCTTCTATTGTTGTTATCGGTGGCCAGTCCGGTATGCATCAGTTGAAATCTGTTTCGCTGTTAACTCACTGCGACCTTGTCAGCCGGGAAAAGCTCTCTGGTTGAAGCCGTTAGTGGGGTAAGTCGTACCGAATGTTTATAAAGTTACAGAGGATGCTTGATAGTTGTACTAGGTGACTGTTCCGCGAGACAGTGGAACCTGCACGCGGTGTGTCTAACCCTTTCCATGCAGTTGTTGTCCTCATCTTCCAGACAGATGCCCCATGGAATGCACCATGTCCAGTAACGCGACCACTTGGTCTTGCGCGATCAAACTTCGCTTTGATTACGATTCATTTGGAGAGTTTGCTGAGCAGCATCAGAGGGAGGTAGACTTCGGGCCCACCATCACCGACAGGAACGACGTTGAGATCTGGCTCCGTCGTGCGCAAACAGCAATTCTCAATCCAGATATCTCCACGGAAACCTTCCACAGGAAGAGTATACAAGAATTGAAGGACTTCACTTCGACGAACACGCTCAAGTTTTCAAGAAACATAGTCTCTGTTTTCCTCGAGGATCCAAATGCCACCGACTTGTCCTTCGTTGACTTACCTGGTCAGCATGGTGTTCACACGTAAATATGCGCTGATAATCTCTGCAGGGCTAATCCAGAATGAGGATGAAGAAGTGGTCAACCTGGTGCGACAACTCACCGAATCTTACATCGAGAGGCCAAACACGATCATCTTAACCACGATACCGATGAGCGGTAACGTAAAGCTTGTCTTTTCGGAATATTTCTGATCACTATATATCAATTTAGATGACATGCAGAACCAGCTATCCGTAAAACTGGCGAAGCACGTTGATCCCGACGGAGAACGCACTATAGGTTTGTTGCTAGCTGATGTCGAGCATTCGTCTCTCACAACGATTTCTGATAGGGATTCTCACGAAACCTGACATGCTTTCGGAGGGTTCTGTCAATGCCAGAAGGTCCTGGCTTGATGTTATCGAAGGACGTGCGCACAGGTTGAACCACGGGTATTACTGTGTTCGCCTCCCCGACGATGCTCAACGGGCACAGCGCCTCTCAAGGTCAGCGCTCCAGCGCATCGCAACAGACTATTTCAATACGACCGCACCGTGGAGCGGGGCTGCTGATCGTGGGCGTTTTGGGATCCCTGCATTCGTGGCGGACATTAGCGTTTTGCTTGTCAACCATATCAAAAAAGTGTACGTCGCGTCACAGCATCATTGGATCTCACTTTATGCTCAACGAACCATCGCGTAGCATACCAGAGCTTAGACGGAATGTCGAGCAGTTGCTCGCTTCTTGCTTGGAGGAGATCGGTGGTCTTCCCAAGGTCTTGGAAACTGATCCGCAATTTGAGGTCCTCGCCCGAGTCAACGCCTTCTGTAATGCCTTCCAAGGTGTCGTCTCAGGTTCTCATGCAGACAAGGACCTTGCTCAGAGGAACCGAGCGTGCTATGCGACATTCGCTCGGGAAATTCGAGGAACATCCCCAGATTTCCGTCCCTTTGATGAGCCCGAGCACTACGTACGAATGGAAGCTCTCGATCCTGAAGAACGCGACGAGGACATAGATAGCAGAGTAACGATTATGGGGGTGTATGACGTTCAGAAGACCATCGAGGAGTCCGTTCCATTCTCGCTGTTTACTGGTCGCGATTTCTGATGCACAGTATAGGTCGATTGCGTGGGAGCTTCCCGGTAATATTCCGTATGAGGCGAAGACGCGTCTTATCGGCCAGTTCACCGCTCTGTGGTCCACGCCCGCGGAGGAGTGCCTGGCATCCATAAACGACGTACTCGATCAAGTGATCCAGCAACTGATCAATAAGCATTTTGGCCGATTCAGAGTCCTTCAGGACTTGATCTCGTACGTTATTGATAGATAGCACTGTCACGAAGGTTTGTTGTAAATTCCTTTTCTTTAGAGACCTGATCCGCCCCGACATTGAAGAACTCAAGGACAATGCACAGAGCGCAGTCAAGGGCACTTGGGCACTTGAAATTAGTCCGATTCTCGCTCAGAATCGGAGAGATTATGATGACATTCGTGACAAATGGTTGAACAAGTATCGAAGAGCCCGCCGATACCGCGCCGAAGTAGACGTAACGTCACCTGAAAGTCAAGCTCTAATGTATCTGGCTCGAGCCGGCTACGGGGGTCTTACTGTGGAAGACTTAGTCCGCCTAGCTCCCCGAGACAACTTTGAGGACGAGCTGATCGTGATGGCAGACGTGCGTGCCTACTTTACCATCGCATGCAAGGTATGGGCATATCTACGGAATGAATAGACGAGAGACTAAACGACCGTCATACAGCGCTTCGTTGATCACGTCCCACTGAAGATCCACCAATCCCTCCATCTGGCTCTGGCAGAGAGACTGTCCGTCAGCCTATTGGGTCGCCTCATAGGTGACGTGAATGCGACGGGCGACTATGCGGATCGCATGAAACAGTTGGTGAGCGAGGATCCGGCCATTGAGGCGAAGCGAGTCCGGCTTGAGGCGACGCGTGTCCGACTCCAGGAGATGAAGAGGAAGCTTGCCAGTTTCGCTGCGTGAATGTTTTGTAGATCTCGAATCCTGACTTTTCTTTCTTGTCCATGTGCATTCAGGGCTTTTGTATCTAGTATATTATTGGTATCTTCCCGACGTGTTCTGTTAACGACTTCAAATGTCCAATCCCTCCCTTGATTGATGTTGCACCAGAGACCCCAGATAAACATACATGTACAGGTCATCATGCACTCAGGTCGTCAACGGCCTCGTAATTCAGTGATGTATGGCAGTCAATCGCCCAGGAGAACGAGTGCGTCCAACGACTTACGTATACGATAATGACTGGAGGTGCAGCTTGTCAACGCCAACTCTCGACCTCTCGGTCCCGAGGTGGCGCTGATTCAGAATATGGACGTCCTACTAGCATACGGTGCGGTATCGAAACACGTCAATCCGAGTCTCTGAGATTGTCGGCCCTGACAGGTTTGTGTCAAAACGTCTGATGAAGAAGCGACGACCACTGTGGTGTCGAGCTATTTTCGTTGGGGTGTATGTACCGACGGTTTTCAAGACCTTCGCTCGATGGACCCGGTCGAGTCGGGGCTAAAGCCGGTATGGCCTTGTACAATGTCAAAATCCAACCCAGGGGTCGAGGAACTTTCTTTGTTTTGCTATCAACGAACGACTTTGAGTCGAATCGTCTCCGAGTGAGGGCTTATTCCGTCGGGCCGTCACTGGCATCGATTCATCGTCATCCTCAGACGATCGAACCTGAAAGCCGCGTCAACTCGGATGCTGTCAGCCTGTCATTCCAATATTACTTGCCCGTCTCTCGAGCCCTATACTAACCCTCGTATAGCTGTCGTGTTCTTGTGAGCCTGTGTTACGGGCTACAGCCTCTTGCAACTTGAATTCTCAGTTTATTGGGAGTACATTTCAATCAAGACAATGGATACCAACCAGGACTGAACTCCAAATGCCTTTGGACTGTGGATTCAAAAGGGTACACTGAAGGGGACTGTTTCTGCACTCAATTTTCTCCCAGAGAGAGAAGAACGCACCTTGTCGGTAGTTCACATTGAAAGAAAAAAATGTTTGGGTGTCGGCAAAGCGCTACGGAAGCGAGGGACAGCGACAGCCACCTTGTCAACGTTCTGCGCCAGTGGAGGGTAGCAACTTGCCCGAAGGTCGTCCCTTCGGCTAAAGACTCGTCAGTCTGCTCCATTTCGTTCTGGGCTGATTCAACACAATTGGCCAGGAGCCGTGTGTTCTGACGCTAGAGTACCTTTACGGAAGAGGTCGTCGCTGTTCACTGGCACCTTGAAGGTCACAGAATCAGCATTCTCTACTTACTTTCTCACCTAGAGCAACTCACTTGTTATGTAGCTGGCGCAGAAGATGAAAACATCCGAGTCGGACTCGGAATGAATTGGCATGAGGTCTGAATCCTCTGCGCTTTGGTATGGCTTGGGGTCGAAGGACACTGCATTTCCGCCGTCGCCCTTATTTCTCGAACCTGTCTCAGTATTGTGAGGCTGTCAGTGTGGCCGTCGCAACTAGAGTCACATCCGTGTTATCCTATGAGATAGTACGGTACCGTTACATAGCACTCGGCAACTTGCCGTACGCAGGCGGGAATTCGGAGGTCCGTACTACAGGCTGGCGGGGCTTAGATAATTTTGATCCCAGCACGGAGAGTAATCCGATCTCCCTCCAGCTGCAAGTTCGATGTCCTACGTAAGAGACCACTTAGTCGACATGGACCACAGACAATAAATTCGATGGTCTTCGAGGCTTAGTAGACATCAAACTTGGGAGACTGGGGGAGTGTTGGGTTGTGAAGTACTGGCGATCCAAACCCGTCGTCACCCGATCCTCCTCTGACACCTCGATGTGACTCATCATGTGCAAAAATGGGGCGCGTGGGAGGTGCCAGTGATCGTTTCATACGAACGATTGACACGGTCGTCAAAACAATGAAAAGCGACGGCGTACTGTCCGAACGAATGGCGTAACAGTTTTTGACACCGCCCTCCCTCGGATGCAACTCCCATACTTTGTGCCTTATCCGGGCTGCGTCACCCTTTCGTTCTGTTCTAACTTCTGAAAGCTGCAGCCCTTCAACAACTTGGAGCTACGTTTCCTGCCAGCAGGTGACTGGCTGTCCTGAGAACGCCAAACGATTGGAGCTTGTACGGGAGTGCCCAGGGTAGCCTGGGTACTAGGCAGGGCCGAGACGCTCAATTTGCTGTTGGTTTCTTGGCAGTTCATGATGCTCGATGATGGGTGTTACTCTCCTTGACCTGCCCAGGTTGGGTTATACATTTCCGAATCTGAAGCGAACAAAGGTAGCGGCAAAGTTCAAGGTGTGGGCCGCCCAATCGCCTCCAATTTGCTCACATACATCCGAGTCCGAGTTTACAACAACTTTTCCTGACATCTCGTAACTACACTGGTAAGAGCACAATAAGCGGCGTGCAGAGCTCATGCTGAAGGTTTGAAATAGTGCCTGGGATATGGAATGCACGTTGAAGGAGCGCGGATGTCCGGCATTCCATATGCAAGTCAGTTTTGCCAGACAGTGCTAGAAGTCTACTGGTTGATGAGGCTGTCCTTCTCTTCTAGAGGGCACGTACTGCTGCGTTTTCGTGAGTTGGTCGCACATACTTCTTATCTGTGGATATACTTAGCTTCTGTGGTAATATGCCTCGCGATCTTAGCATGGGGATCCGCGCTCACATACATATGTAGTACCTCGTATCGTCACCCAGGAATTCGGTGGACTTTATGCTTCCCAAATTGCGCCTGGGCAACTTCTCAAGCTTTACCATTGGCTATCGAAGTCGTGATGCACAGCAGTATTACCCTCACGATGCACACGCGGTATGTTTGCGACCTCGTGTCTAAGCTGTAGTGCAGGCACGGTGAGGATCACTATCTTGCGCTGGCACCCATGGGATGTATAAAGCTTACGCCCTTGCTCCTCCCCCGTCATCCTTCCTTACCCCTCTGATTCTTACCTATGAACTTCAGCCTCAATCGTGGTAGACGCAGGACTGCGACGCCGCAGCCTACGTCCGCTTCGGTTAGTTTTGTGGAAACGAGTCCAACTCCTCCAGATGATACCTCGGAGCCAATCGACATCTCGTCCACCGAATATGCCCGTATGTGCAGGGAAATGATGCAACTCATCAACGATTTGCGATCATTGGGGCAAGTTGAAAACCGTGGTGCCCTCCTTGTCGCTGAACTCTTTCCTTAGTGGGGAGACAATGATGGATCTTCCTTCTATTGTGGTTATTGGTTGCCAGTCTGGTATGCGTCAGTTGAACTCTACTTCGTTGTTAACTCACTGCGACCTTGTCAGCCGGGAAAAGCTCTCTGGTTGAAGCCGTTAGTGGGGTGAGTCGCACGAATGTTTATTAAGTTAGAGAGGATGCCTGACAGTTCTGCTAGGTGACTGTTCCGCGAGACAGCGGAACCTGCACGCGGTGTGTCTAACCCTTTCCATGCAGTTGTTGTCCTCATCTTCCAGACAGATGCCCCATGGAATGCACCATGTCCAGTAACGCGACCACTTGGTCTTGCGCGATCA
>JBBPOE010000470.1:0-22163 GCA_038091295.1 Tylopilus felleus | reverse complement strand
TGGGTATATCCGGATACCACGTCCTCTGGGACACCGTCGAGTTGTTCGCGTGTAAACGCGATACGGCCCTGCCATGAAAGTCAGATCGATCGATGCGGGGAAACAAACAAAAGCGCACTCACGCTCTCCTCGTTAAAGTTTTGCTACGCGAACACGTATGCTTCAACGACCACCGATGATACCCACACAAAAAAAGTACATACCGTAAACTTGAGACACACATCCGAGAGGTCGTCCTTCAACCGTTTCAACAGTTCCTTGTCCTCCTTCTTCTCGAGCGCCAAACCCGCACGCTTCCCATCCAGCAACATCTTGTCGACGAGCCGCTTCTGCTCTGCGCTCAACGCGTCCCAGGCACCCGTCTTGCGCAGGTTGGCCGCGGCGGTCGCCTTGGCCTTGTACACATCCTCGCGCATCGACGCCTCGTTGGCGTACTTGCGCGTGCGCTCCTCGGATTTGGTAGAGGCGTCGCGGAGGGCTTTGTTCGTCGACACGTTTTGGTAGAACCCGAGCGGCTCGATGGCGATGTCAAATGCAGCTTCGGCATTGGCGAGGGCGAGCTGTCAGATTAAAAAGTGAGGGGACAGCTATGCGATGGCGCAGGCCGTGGACTCACAAACACCTGAGGCCCGGATCAGCAATGGAAGAGACGAATCACTCGCAAAGGGCTCACGGAGTCGAAATCGAGTTTGTCCTCGGGCACCTGGACGATGTCGTCGGTGACCTGCTTATCTTTTGCAAGTGCGTCTGTGGTGAGACGATCAATATCTTGGACGGTGTGTTGCCAAGTCGGTGGAGGCTGCGGGGGTGTCAGCGATGCCATGGTGGTGTCTACGGAGAACTTGAAATTCAAGCAAGTAGAGACGAGTCTTTTGGTGGTAGTGATGTGACGGCCTTGGATGTGTCTGGATGGCGGCGAAGGAGCTGAACTGATGATCGAGACTGGCCCGATATAGCTACCATTCTTTGACGCTCTCAGCAAGAATGAACGAAGCATGAGTGAGAAAAAGAAAATCATTACTACCTAATAAATACAACACAAGTACACTTCAACCACCATCGACCTTGCGAATCGTACGTCTCTCTCGCTCTCCCACCACCGCAACGATCCCCTCGTTCTCGAGCGCCTTGATCACCTCGCCAAACTCGACCGCGTCAACCCGTATACTACTCTGCTCCCCAAGCCGTCTCATCGCATCCCCCCACCGAACACCCCGACTCTTGGCTCCACCAGCACTGTCCAACATGGCCAAGAGCTCCCTCCGCATATCCTCACGCAGCCTCCTCTGTCCAACCCCAGTACCCGTATTCAGCAGGCCCATATCAATCTTGCCCGTCCGTGGGTCCATCGCACCCGTTCGAATTGCCTCACGCATCAGCCGACACGCTTCTTGGACGTCTTGCAACTCAACGTGCGCAGCGAAACGCATCCGAGCGTGTGCTTCAGAGAGTCGAATCATGCTTTCAAGCTGACGCGTCGTTGCAGTGATCCGTTTCTCAGCACCACGAGGCTCATTGGCCCCAATAGCACGAAGAGACACATACGACGCGACCAGTTCATCACTGGCTTCGGAGCTGAGCACGGGGTGGATATGCGTTCGAGCATACTCGATGTAGGCAGAGAGTTCGTCCAGTGGCTAAGTTACGCTGTAAATCCAACGATACGCCAAAAAAAGTTAAAAATAGAACCAACCAAGATATCATGTCCTCCAGTGTCCGGAGCATCTTCAAGGTATAACCCAACGAGGTGTTGAGCCAACCTCCGGTCCAGTGTCTCGTCAACCTGATCCAGGACGAGATAGAGGAGATCAAACCGAGATATCAGAGTCGGAGGGAGGTCAATGTTTCGCGTGATCGGCAAGTTGACATTGTATTTCGACTCGACTGGATTAGCTGCAGCGAGAATCGATGTTCGAGCATTCAACGTGGTAATGATGCCAGCCTTTGCGATCGAAACCGTTTGTTGCTCCTGATGAGGCTATTAGTCGTGGTCACCGGGCTCGAGGTGCAGACTGACCATGACTTCATGAAGGACACTACGAGTCGCGTCCGACATTTTGTCAAACTCGTCAATGCAGCAGACGCCTCCATCACTCAACACAAGTGCACCACTAAACATGTTATTAGCTACGAAGAATGAGGATGCCCTAATGCCAACTTGCCTTTCGAGAACAAGTTGCTTCGAGTCTGGATCTCGAGTCACGTAGGCAGTGAGACCAACAGCGGATGAACCTTTGCCAGACGTATACACTCCTCGAGGCGCAATTTTGTGAACGTACTATGAGAAACGTTAGGGCTCTGGACGAAAGTACAAGGTGGGAAAATTACCTGCAGGATCTGAGATTTACTAGTACCGGGATCACCAACGAGCAGGACATTGATGTCTCCACGATATCTCGGCCCTCCGCCTCCACCACCTCTCGCAATGTTCTTGTTTGTTCCACCAAACAACTGAAGTAGTATACCCTTTTTGACGTCTTCCATCTCCCAGATAGACGGAGCGAGTGATCGCGCTAGAAGCTCATACAAGTCATGTCTTCGGCTAAGCTCGATGAGTTTCGCCTCGAGTTCGGCTTTGCGTCTTTTGCGCGTTTGCGCGCCCCCGATGGCGTCTTCCACCTGAATGTGGACGACATCGAGATACGTCTTGAAGAGACTCTTCATCGTCCGCTGACGAGGGTTCACCCTGACTGGTACACTCCTAAAGATCCCAGTAACAGTGAGACGGTCACCAGGTTTTGCCAGATCCACCAGCTCATCGTAAACGCTTAGCGAAACCGTGTGGGGCGTCTGCCCATCAGGCACTGCATCTGGGGTTTCTTGCAGCCTAATAACTTGCCTGTCCGCGAATTCGCAACGATTATGTATGAGTGACATAGTGCCAACGGATGCACAGACATCGCGTGGACAACGACCGGGTTCTTCGATCTTGCCACGATCGATCTCGACTTGAACAGTATGGGAGCAAGTAAGGCAGCGGAAGAACGCCACTTTCATGTCTGGGATGACGGGAGTGGCACGGATGACGAGGCCCTTGATGCAGATAAGCTTGTCGGTATCTGCAAAGACGATTCAGAATCATGACACAAATTGAACCAGAAGACCGACTTACCACTTGGATTGAGCTCACGCATGTTGACAGACTTGAGTCCAGAAGGTCGTACTTTGTACACTTTGCCCATGATATCGGCGATCTCTTCGTCCCCTTGCTCTCCCTGCATCCCATCCACCCCAGCCTGCTGGTCTTCGTCCGCAATCTCCAACATGAGATCCTTGAGTATTTGATCCATTGCGGGTATCACTTCCTGAGGGTACCTTTGGAGCTGTCCAAACAGCTTTTTGCAAGGAGGGTACGCGAGCAAGTTGACCATGTCCAGATTCAAGTTGGTCTGCCCCGTCTGACGCATGACGCGTAGCTGGGCCTCGTACGTGACGACCTCGGCATCCTGTGGGGTATCGAATGGAACGGTGGGTATGTTGAGCTCGCGATCGTGCATGGCACGGTACTTGGGTTTGAACCCGCGAAGAAACTCGCGAAAGAGCTTCATCGTCTCGGCGAGGTTCACGGTTGTGCCCCATATCGCACGAATCTCGTCGGGCTCATCTGTCGGCGCTGCGGGCGCGGAGAGGTTGGGCGCGGATGAGGGTGGGATGGACAGGTGTGTCCCGTCCGAGTTGGGGTTGTCGCTGAGCAGGTCGTTGTGATATGCTCTTCGTGCGACGCGGCGGGGCGTGGTGGACGTGAGGGAGGAGTGTATATCTCCTCTGCGGTTTTTGGGTGTCTTGAGTGGAGTGAAGCTTCCGACGCGCTTGGCCAGCGGAGTGGCAGGATCACTCCCTGGGAAGAAGAGCCGCTGTGGACTGGCCTGTGGGGGTGCGTCCATGTCGACATCGTCGATATCGGACGTGGGGAAGTCGACCCTGGGCGGAGAGGACATCGTGGACGTCGTTGGTGATAGTGGTGAGAAAGAAGCGCGTCGCGACGCGTTCCATCAAAGCATTTAGGGCCGGGTAGGCACCATTGGACACGGGCGGGCCCGCGTTCTTGCCATCAACCACCACGACAACGCTCAAATGGCCCTTGAACTCGACGACACGCACCAGGTTCGTCCCAGTGGGTGACAAGAACCAACAACTGACTAGATCGAACAGACGAGTGTCTACATTCCACTCAGGGAATCAGGTGCGATCAGGCCGCCTCATATGAAACGTTTCGCCCACCCCCTAGCGACATCAGACCCAGATGACGTCGAGTCCTATACATTGTTCCCAGACAGAGACCTTCCAAACGGTTACCAACTTCGCCTTGGTGCATACAAAACGGCATGGTCAAAGTGTCTACATCGCGTACAGGTACACCTCGAGTAGCATATATATGCCATATGCATACTAAGCCGAACCAGGAATTGATTCACGCTCTGCATGCGCCGATCGTAGACAGAGTGGTAGGACTAGTCAACAAAGCCTACTCCGACACGCTACCAGGTCTGCCCTACACAGAATTGCCAGTCATACCGGTGACAGGTAGGCATATCAGTAAACATAAATATCCGAGCTAAGCAGGCTGTTAGTCTTTGGGGCTTCTTCTTCGATCTTTGACCAGATATCAGCCCGTCTCGAAACAGAAGGGCAGGATGGCCTATTTGACGACAGCACTGGTACTCATATCGTCACCCACCTCTTCCCGCAAGATTGCCCAAACCTCGCGTCTGCAGTTAAGACGCTCGTCACTGGATTCATCAGTAAAACTGTGGAGGAGCTAGGCATGTGCGCGGAACTTTTTAGAGTCAAACGCTAGTCTAACATCTAGCAAGATTCGGCCAAGCGGAAGGCTGCAAGTTCCTTGTCCACAGTCGACATCAATCTGCTTCAGATATGGTTCGACGCGCTCTGTGAATCGAGAGGTAGTAACCACTGGAATTCGATGTCGTCAGCGTTAATCAAGCGTCATCAGGGTCAGATAGTAACACAACTCGCCTGGCTGTCATCCTACACGATTTTGAGCAATTCGACCCTCTGGTCGTGCAGGACCTCTTTGAAATATCCAGGTTCTCAACGCTGCTTCGACTGAGTCGACACTGCTGACATTACCCTCAGCCTCGCAATTCCTCGACTCCCCCTCGTCTTCATTCTTTCAATGTCCTCTCCCCCAACACCATCATACATTCATGCTACGTATCCTCGATCGACCTTGGCTCGCTTGCAAGTTCGGAGTTGCTCGTTCTCGACAAGTCTGCATGTCCTGCATGATATTTTATTGCAGGTAAACACCTTCTGTTTGACTTAGTATACGGTTTGACCTTTCAGTCAGACATTTTTCGACGTCGAGTTCGATCCAGATATCGTCCTCGGACCTGCAGCGATCGACTTTCTCGTCGACTTCTTTGGGAGGCATTCACCATCTCTTGATGGCTTGGTATCCATGCTACAGGTGATGGTCCTTTCAACCGGCCGCAGTTCGTTTTCTCAACCGTAACCCCAGCTAGCGCATATGAAACATTTTGAAGAGCCCCTTACCGTTTTCCTCGTAGAAGAGAGTCTCGCGTCCATCGATCTGGCTGATGCCGACTTGGCTTCCTTTCTCGACAGTGTTTTGGTTCGAGTTCAGAGTTCATCACTGGTTTCAGATCATTCTGCTGGTTGGCTGGCTGAGGACGTAGATGACTTGCTCGCGCTCGTCCAAACTGCCCAGGTGGACTTTCACAAACAAGCGAAGTTGTTACGCGTTTCATTTCGGCTGTTTCTTCTCGTCCAAAGGTTTATGGCTTCGCTCGGTCACAAGAGCGAAAAAGCACTTCCTGAGCTGATGTGCGCAGTTCTGCGAGGTCGTCTTGGGACTTCTTATAGATACCTGTGCACGCAAGTCAAGTAAGTGACTGGCATCATGTATCGTCCAGAGCTATTAAATATTTTTTCGCAGAAAATTAAAGAGAAATCAGTTGGATGGGCTCTTGTCGGATCTCCATGACTTCTTTGACGCTGTTTCAGCTCCAGTACAACGGGAGGAAAGGGATATCATATCACAGATCGCTACGGCTCGCTCAGTTGACAGTAGGCACAGCCATGAAACGAGAGACATAGCGGGAGCAATCGGAGACTGGCTACTCGCGTATTTTGAGTACGTAGTTTCATCTCGCGTTATAGTAAAAATTGACACATGTGACTGTTTCAGACGTCGTTTGGTCACTCTTGAAGAACTACCCCTTTGGGATATCTGGTATACCGGCTCTACTCCCTTCCCCTCCGAGGTATGATCGACGTGGTCCGCTTCTCGTCTTACTTACCTGATTGTGGTAGCTGTTAAACCCCTCCCTGCGTGCTTCGATATTCTCCGGTTTATTGCATCCGCAAGACTATGGCGGGACTCCCATGGCTAATAATAGTGTTGATGCTGATGACGAGACCCTTTGGAGCATGCCCGACACGAGCATTCTATTCCAACGCTATCTGGAGAGTGGGAAGATGATCAACGTATTCGACTGGTTTGAGTCGTTCACGGTCGTTCTGGAAGCACAAAAGGAGCACGCGAGGAAGGATGTCTCGGCACGTGATGCGCTGACACGGACCCCCAGCCGACGAAAAGGGAAACAACGACATGTGGAGGAAGACCCTGAGGAGAGTGAGGAGGAACTTGAAAAATGGAGGTTGGAGATTCAGGCACGGTTCATTCGCGCACTGCATGAACTCGATTACATCGGGCTCATCAAACATACCGGTCGCAAAGCTGATCATGTCATGCGCACCGTGTTTGACGTTGCAAGCTGAGCGCACGCGTAGGTGTATCACGATGTCGATGATGATTGTAATAGAGCTTGACCTGTTCCCTACACAGCATCCACTTGTGAGAGTCTAAAATTGAAACTCTATTATTTCCCCTCTCGTCTCTAGACGGCGAAAGATGACCATGTAATTTCATGTCATGAACCAATCAAGTGTAACCATTGACACTTATCGCTCTCAGGTCCCGGCACTTCGTCGGCTCACTCGATGGGACCCACGTCTCGGCTACCAAAACCCAGTTAGAACTCCGTCCTCGACTCCCATCGTTGCTCTGCATTTCTCTCTTGTCCCACCACTACCTCTCGACTGCGTATCCATAAGTGCTTTTGCAACTCACACTCATTTTTCATCCCACTCGTTCTCTCCCAAAATGTTTACTGCTGCTATCGTTCCGCTCGCTCTCGCTGCCTCAGCACTGGCCAACGTTTTCGTACGTGTTTCGAGCAATAGCTCGTTGGACATCGCTGACGACGTTGCGACGTGTAAATAGATCACTAGCCCAACGTCTACTACCACGTTCACTGCCGGCCAGAATGCTACGGTCAAGTGGCAAGACAGCGGCTCGGCCCCCACCCTCGTACAATTTGGCCTTGGTAACATTGCCATCTATGCTGGCAATGCGGATGAACAGGTGCGAATCTGCGACGTGTCATCAATTCGTGTCTCAGTCTAAAATCTTTCCAGACACTTCTCCAGACGCTTGCGACATACGTCAATGTGTCGACCGTGTCGGAGATTACGTTCACGCCTGACGGGACCATTGGACCCAACGGCAACGAATAGTAGGCATCCATTCCGACTCTTTTTCCCGTCACACTATCTGATCTGTGGTTCGTCTTACACGTTAGCTTCATTCGCTTCAACTCGCTGTCGGATACGAACGGCTCGTCGCCCGCAGAAGCCTTTTCAGCCATGTTCACGTGCGTCCGCATGCTCTTTCGTATCGGTTCGCGCTGACGTTTTTTGAAAGTTTGGCCGGCATGACCGGGACGTTCAACTCGACTATCCAGGCTGAGATCAATGGTCAGTCGACGGCACCCATTGGTGGGACGCCGACGGGCTCTCCCTCGACGGCATCTGGAGCGTCGGCCACTGGCATGACTATGTCCATGTCTGGCATGTCGATGTCCTCCGCACCTACCAGCACTGCCACCTCCACGTCGACAAACGGGGCTACCAAGCCTGTCTTGGCCACCGGCTTGGTTGCTCTCGTCGCTACCGTCATCGGCGCTTCTTTCCTCTAATCTCCCCGTCGTTTATCTATTCATTCTATCCTGGGAACATTTGGATTTGTCGTGTTTTGTGTTTTCCTTGTTTCTTTCTGGTCTGTGCGCAAAGTAGTCTAGTATCTGCTTTGGGTTTGGTGGTTTGGTGAACTAGTTGGTTGCAGCATGTGTTCTCTCGCCTTTGCCTCGGTGATACGTTGGGCATGTTCGCTTTATATCTACCAAGATTTAATTACATGATCTCGTCGTACTCCAGTATGGGTAGATTGTGAAAGGTCCTTAGATGAGGAAAGAAACTGCAGGTACATTGATCATACCTCACGGGAGCCCAGGCCCAAAGGTTACATCTATGTGAACCCAGGAATGACTCGCCACATTCTTGGACGAATTGCATAGACGGATTCTGAGTTCGTATGTCCTACTGAACCGCCCTCCCTGCGTTTCACGGTGTCAATCGGAGAGCAGTGCTCCCTGCACCGAACTCTGAAAAACGTCACTTTTCTAGGAGGTGTGACAATCCACAATAGTCTCCTTGTTTGCGCAGGAAATCTTCGCTCCAGATGGGGTCGCTGCGCATGAGACAAGAGGCATAGCCGATCATTGTATAAATCGTAGTGAATGTCCCTTGCATGTTTGCATATCGAGTCAACGAATTTCGAGTGGGAGATCACGTTCAACAGTGAGGTTTTGGGGATGAATTCGAGAACGGAGGAAGCGGGCGCAAACGCACCTTGCCCGCCGCCCTCGCGCTTTAGACCTGCTGTCGACTACGAACCGCACGTCGCGAGTCTGAGTCATATCGAGCTGCGCGTTGACAGGGCGCGTCAGAGACGGCATAAACTGCGATGGCCACTTAGGATCCCACTTACCTGACTCCGTCCCCGCTCGAAGCTTCTCTAACCCTTCCGCGACAGGCTAGATTCATGATCGTTTCCTTTGCGACTGGACTGAGAACGCTGAGAGAGGAACGAACATGAACTTGACTTGGTTTGCGGTTGTAGGACGTTGGGGGCATGTCAGACTCGTACTACGAGCTCAAAGCTTCGGGCATGAGTGGTAGGTTACATAATCACTTACCAAGGCTTGACCCCGTGTTCATATTACTTGCGAAAGTGTCACGAACCCGCAAGATGGGTGATTCGAACACTCTGTTGGCCAATCGGCCTCTGTTACGTCTTCCTGATCGGCGCGAGGAACCGAAGAGACCCTTCCTACCCAGTGACCTTGCTCCACGCCGCGTGGCATTCCCGTCGACGCATGTTCTCAGAATTTCCTGTAAGTCCTACTCCGCAGCGACGGCTCATTCCGGAGCATCGCACGACGTGGTCCATCAGTTCTTAGCCATAGCCCCCGATATCAGAAACACGTGTAGCTAGTTCCGTCATCCTTATCAAGCGCCCACAGGTGCGAGCCAGCCATAGGTGATTTTCTCTAGTTAAAGCTCGACGAGAATATGATAAATCACCTTCTATTAACAACAGTTGAATCATGTTGCGTGGAAGCTCAACAACGCGGATTCGAAACGCTGAATCGGGAGTAAGTGCCATGAAGCTGCTGCGTGTTTCCACTCCGGTCATCAATGAACGTTCCATGTCCTGATGGGGCTACAGTACAGATAGAAGGCGCGGCGGGCTGTCTAAAATCAGTTTTGACCAATTTTGTTCACGTTGTCTCTCGAGCCGGCGGAGAGCCGTGTCTACAGCGTCCAGTCGCCAGATTTCGCCCTCTTTTCTCCCCTCCATTGTCTCCCTACCACAATCTCGTTATCCATCGTACTCGGGCCATGTCAGACCACGCTACTGCCGTTAGGAGCAAGTTTCCGCGTTTCCGGATCCTTGTTATCGGGAGGGCTAATGCCGGCAAAACCACACTTCTCCAAAGAGTCTGTAAGACGACTGAATCCCCAATTGTTCACGATCGGAGGGGTAATAAGGTCAGTGCAGCATTACTTTGTGAGACCGCTGTGTGCTAACTGATCCCTGGAGATCAAGGCTGATGTGAAGGGAACTGACGAGGTAGCTATTTACATGTTACTGGCACACACTATGCTTGATAACGAGTCATAGCGTGGCGAGCATAACATTGAGCATGAAATTTCATTCAAAAGCAATGACCGCTTTGTGTTCCATGATTCCCGTGGTTTCGAGGCCGGTAGTGAAGATGAGCTCCACAAGGTTCAATCATTCATTAAAGAACGGGCTCAGGAACGGGCTCTGGAAGCTGGCTTGCATTCTATATGGTTCAAGTCTACGTGGTGCTGGTGTGTAAACTTATCTTACTGAGAGTCATAACAGGTATTGCATTCCAATGGAGGATCATTCAAGGCCAATTACTAAGGCTGAGGAAACCTTCTTCTCAGAGTGTGGAACTGGAAAGGGTGAGGAGATTGTGAATCCATGTTACTTGCTAAGCTTGTCATCAGTGCCTGTCATTGTTGTCTTTACCAAGTTTGATGCACTGCATGCAGTTGCATTTGGTGAGCTCAGAGAGCAAGGGATGAGTATTCGAGAAGCAACAGCCTTGGCTCCAGAGCATGCAAAAGAGATATTCAAGAGGAATAGTTACTATAGTAGGGTGCAAGCCATGAAATTTCCTCCCAGGAATTTCATATGCATGGGAGGTGAGCAGTATATGTTGTATGAAAATATATAATTAACTAAGCATCATGTTAAAGGGATCAACAAGGAGGAGGCAGATTGTAGTGCACTTGTCACTTGCACAACAGAAGCACTGGATGATGAAATGTTGGAGATCTTATTGGTCTCTGCTCAGCAAGTCAATCTGAAGATTTGTGTTGAGTATGCAGTCAGAAGGGGAGTCAAAGTGAATGTGGCGTTTGAGTGATGCTGATAAGTCTTGTTGTAGGAAAATGAAAGCGTTGTTGCAGGACAACAAAAAGCAGCAAGATTTCTGGGAAAGAAATGGTTGGGAATACCAGGCAAACTTGGCATTATGGTTTCCACATATTTGTGTGAGTATGTAAAATATTACATTTGTAACAATGTCTCACAATGTAAATTTTGATTATGTAGGTAAGAAATGTGCAAATATTAGGTCACTGCAACTAACAAGAATAATATTGAATGAATTCTCACAGGTTGTCAGTTGCTGTATCTATGTTGTTTCCAATCTTTTATCCATACTCACTTTTATCCATCCCTTCTATTCTCACAGCATGTAAGTGGCTGTGTCTGTGATGTTTCTGATCTCCCATACATGCTCACTTTTTTTCATCCCTTGTGTTCTCACAGGCTGTAAATGGCTGTTTCTGGTGTTTCTGATCTTCCATCCATGCTCACTTTTTTCCATCCCTTGTGTTCTCATAGGATGTAAGTGGCTGCAGCTTTGGTGTTTCTGATCAATCTTCCATGCTTACTCTTCTTTCATTCATTCCTTGTATTCTGACAGGTTGTAAGTTGCTGTGTCTGTGGTGTTTCTGATCCCTCATCCATGCTCACTCTCTTTTCATTCCCTGTGTTCTCACAGGGTGTAAGTTGTTGTGTCTGTGGTGTTTCTCATCTTTCAGCCTTGCTCACTCTCCTTGCATTCCTTGTATTCTCACAGTTTGTAAGTTGCTGTGTCTGTGGTGTTTCTGATATTTTATCAATGCTCACTCTCTTGTGTTCTCACAGCGGGTAAGTTGCTATCACTGTGCTGTTTCTGATCTTCCATCCATGCTCACTCTCTTTTCATTCCTTGTGTTTTCACAGGCTGTAAGTTGTTGTATTTGTTGTGTTTTTGATCTTCATGTATGCTCACTGTCTTTTCCTTCCTTGTGTTCTCACAGCAAGTAAGTCACTCTGTCTGTGGTGTTTCTGATGTTCCATCCATGCTCACTCTCTCTGAATTGCATGTGTTCTCATAGTTTGTAAGTTACTGTGTCTGTGGTGTTTCTGATGTCCTATCCATGTTCACTCTCTTGTATGTATTCCTTGTGTTCTCACAGCAAGTAAGTTGCTGTGTCTGTAGTGTTTCTTATCTTCCATCCAAGCTCACTTTCTTTTCATCCCATGTATTCTCACAGGGTGTAAGTTGCCATCTGCAGCACTACTGATCCTTCATGCATGCTCATGGTCTTTTCATTCCTTGTGTGTTCTTGCAGGCAGTAAGTTATTGTGTCTGTGGTGTTTTTGATCTTCTATCCATGCTCACTCTCTTTTCATTCCTTGTGTTCTCACAGGCAGTAAGTTACTGTATCTGGTGTTTCTGATCATCCATCCATGCTACTTCTTTTTTCATTCCTGCTGTTCCCACAGTTTGTAAGTTGCCATACCCATGGTGTTTCTGATTTTTCATCCATGCTCACTCTCCTTTTATTCCTTGTGTTTTCACAGGCTGTAAGTTGCTGTCTGTAGTGTTTCTTATCTTCCATCCATGCTCACTCTCTTCTCATCCCTTGTATTCTCACAGGGTGTAAGTTGCTATGTCTCTGGTGTATCTGATCCCCCATTAATATTCACTCTCTTTCCATTCCTTGTATTCTCACAGCATGTAAGTTGCTGTGTCTGGTGTTTCTGATCAATCATCCATGCTCATTCTCTTTTCATTCCTTGTGTTATCATAGCTTGTAAGTTGTTGTGTCTGTGGTGTTTCTGACCTTTCATCCATGCTCACTCTCTTTTCATTCCTTGTGTTCACACAGGCTGTAAGTAGCTGTATCTGTGGTGTTTCTGACCTTCCATCCATGCTCACTCTCTTTTCATTCCTTGTGTTCTCACAGGCAGTAAGTTACTGTATCTGGTGTTTCTGATCATCCATCCATGCACACTTCTTTTTTCATTCCTTGTGTTTCCACAGTTTGTAAGTTGCTGTGCCCATAGTGTTTCTGATTTTTCCATTCATGCTCACTCTCCTTTTATCCTGTGTTCTCACAGGCAGTAAGTTGCTATGTCTGTGGTGTTTCTAATCTTCCATCTCTGCTCACACTCTTTTCATTCCTTGTATTCTGCCAGGGTGTAAGTTGTTGTGTTTGTGGTGTTTCTGATCTTCCATCCATGCTTACTCTCTTTTCATTCCTTGTGTTCTTACAGCTTGTAAGTTGCTGTATCTGTGGTGTTTCTGATCTTTCATCCATTCTCATTTTTTTTTCTTCTGTGTGTCCTCACAGATTGTAAGTTGCTGTGCCTGTGGTGTTTCTAATCTTCTATCCTTGCTCACTCTCTTTTCATTCCTTGTATTCTCACAGGGTGTAAGTTGCTGGGTCAGGTGTTTCTGATCTTCCATCTATGCTCACTCTCCCTTGTAATCCCACAGGGTGTAAGTTGCTGTGTCTGTGGTGTTTCTAATCTTTCATCCATGCTCACTTTCTTTTGATTCTTTGTGTTCTCACAGCCTGTAAGTTGCTGTGTCTGTGGTCTTTCTGATCTTCCATCCATGCTTATTCTCTCATCATTGATTATGTACTGACAGGGTGTAAGTTCCCATGTTTTCTGAGCCCTCATTCATGCTCACTCTCTTTTTATTCCTTGTGTTCTCACAGGCAGTGAGTTTCTGTGTCTGTAATGTTTCTATCTTCCATCCTTGCTCACTCTCCCTTTTGTTCTCACAGCTTGTAAGTTGCTGTATCTGTTGTGTTTCTGATCTTTCATCTTTGCTCACTCTCTTCTCATTCCTTGTGTTCTCTCAGGGTGTAAGTTGCTTTGTCTGTGGTGTTCCTGATCTTCCATGTATGCTCACTCTCCCTTGTGTTCTCACAGGGTGTAAGTTGCTGTATCTGGGGTGTTTCTGATCTATGCTCACTCTGTTTTCATTTCTTGTGTTCTCACAGGCTGTAAGTTGTTGTGTCTGTGGTATTTCTGATGGTCCATTCATGCTCAATCTGTTTTCATTCGTTGTGTTCTCACAGGGTGTAAGTTGTTATGTCTGGTGTTTCTCATCTTCCAGCCATGCTCACTCTCTTTTCACTCCTTGTTACAGGGTGTAAGTTGCTGTGTCTGTGGTGTTTCTGATCTTCCATTCATGCTCACTCTTCATTCCTTGTGTTCTCTCAGCTTGTAAGTTTGTATCTGTGCTGTTTCTGATTTTTTATCCATGCTCACTCTCTTTTCATACCCTGTGTTCTCACAGCAAGTAAGTTGCTGTCTTTGTGATATATTTAATCTTCCATCTATGCTCACTCTCTTTTTATTCCTTGTGTTCTCATAGGGTGTAAGTTACTGTGCCTGTGTTGTTTCTGATGTTTCATGTGTGCTCACTTTCTTTTCATTTCTTGTATTCTCACAGCTTGTGAGTTGCTGTCTCTATGGTGTTGATCTTCCATCCATGGTCACTCTCTTTTAATTCTTGTGTTCTCACAGCCTGTAAGTTGCTGTGTCTGTGGTCTTTCTGATCTTCCATCCATGCCCACTCTCTTTGCATTCCATGTGTTTTTGTAGGCTGTAAGTTGCTGTGTCTGTGGTCTTTCTGATCTGGCATCCATGCTCACTCTCCCTTGTGTTCTCGCAGCTTGTAAGTTGCTGTGTCTGTGGCATTTCTGATCTTCCACCCTTGCTCACTCTCTTGTGTTCTCATAGGGTGTAAGTTGCTGTCTTTGTGGTCTTTCTAATCTTCTATTAATGCTCACTCTTTTTTTTATTCCTTGTGTTCTCTCAGGGTGTAAGTTACTGTGTCTATGGTGCTTCTGATTTTCCATCCATGCTCATTCTGTTTTCATTCCTTGTATTCTCACAGCCTGTAAGTTGCTGTATCTGTAGTGTTTCTGATCTTCCATCATGCTCACTCTCTTTACTCTCTTTTCATTCCATGTGTTTCACAGGGTGTAAGTTATTGTGGCTGTGATGTTTCTGATCTTCTATCTGTGCTCATTCTCTTTTCATTCCTTGTGTTCTCACAGCTTGTAAGTTGCTGTCTCTGTGATCTTTCTCATCTTTCATCTATGCTCACTTCTCTTTTCATTCCTTGTGCTCTCACAGCCTGTAAGTTGCTGTGTCTGTGGTATGCCTGATCTTTCATTCATGCTCGATCTATTTTTGTTCCTTGTGTTCTCACAGGGTGTAAGTTGCTGTGTCTGTGGTGCCTCTGATCTTCCCTCAATGCTCACTTTGTTTTTATTCCTTGTGTTCTCACAGCCTGTAAGTTGCTATGTCTGTGGTATTTCTGATCTTACATTGATACTCACTCCTTGTGTTTTCACAGGGTGTAAGTTGCTGTGTTTGTGGTATTTCTGATCTTTCATCAATGCTCACTCTCCTTTCATTCCTTGTGTTTTCACAGGCTGTAAGTTGCTGTGCCCATGGTGTTTTTGATCTTCCATCTGTGCTCACTCTCTTTTCATCCCTTACATTCTCACAGTTTGTAAGTTGCTGTGTCTGTGGTGTATCTGATTTCCTATCCATGCTCACTGTCTTGTTATTCCATGTGTTCTCACAGCTTGTAAGTTATTCTGTCTGTGGTATTTTTAATCTTTCATCCATGCTCACTTTTTTAAAATTCTTTGTGTTCTCATAGCCTGTCAGTTGCTGTGTCTAGTGCTTCTTATTTTCTATCCATGCTTACTCTATTTTCATTCCTTATGTACTCACAGTTTGTAAGTTGCTGTGTCTATGGTGTTTCTGTACTCACTCTCTTTTCATTCCTTGTGTTCTCACAGCTGGTAAGTTGTTGTGTCTGTGGTGTTTCTGATTTTCTAATCCTCCATCCTTCCTCACTCTGTTTTCATTCTTTGTGTTCTCACAGGCTGTAAGTTGCTGTGTCCAGTGTTTCTGATCTTCCATTCATGCTCACTCTCTTTTCATTTCATGTACTCTCATAGTGTGTAAGTTGCTGTGTCTGTGGTGTTTCTGATCTTCCGTCCTTGCTCATTCGCTTTCATTCCTTGTATTCTCACAGGGTGTAAGTTACTGTGTCTGTGGTATTTCTGTTCTTCCATTCATGCTCACTCTGTTTTCATTCTTGATGTTGTCACAGGGTGTAAGTTACTGTGTTTCTGATATTTCATCCATGATACTCACATCCATTCCATTTCATTCAATGTAGTGTGTAAGTCTCCCTCTTTATTCTTTCATCCATGCTAACTACTATCTCTTTCAAAAATGTGTGAGCTATATCTCTAGTGTTCTTCCATTCATGCTGATTCTGATTTCATTTTTATCTGCTGTTAGAATGTGAGTAGCTTTATCAATTAAATCTTTCTTTTCACTTACTATGATTTTCCATTCTTTCATAGAATGTAAGTTCCTTCAACTCTAGATGTTAATCTGAATTATGTTATACAATTAATCTCATTTAACAGCCAATATGTTGACCTCATTTGTTTTCTTTCTTTCTTTTCATTACTATCTTTGTTATAGCCTGTAAGCAAATCATTCACATTGTTTATCTATATAATCTCATCTTTTTCTAGTTCCACATCTTCCAGAATGATACTATCCAGACAGGATTGAAGTCACTGGTTAGCATGTTCTCTGTTTTACTTTGTACAGGTTATTTAATTTCTGTAGTGTCAGGGCTCACTTATCAATCAAATATGCATTCTCTCTGCTTGTATTTATTTCACTTCCATTGATGTCATAGTTATGTTCATTTAACATCTATTTCAGCAGTTCTGGTGATCTTGGTGCACTCTTTCTATTCCTGTGACAAAGAGAAGACTGGAGATTCCCTCATTGCTTCCTATGAGGAGTTCATTCACTCTTCACACTCTTCAGTCATTGTATCAGCTGTGGAGAAAGCTGTTCAGTCATGTGGGAATGATGTGAGCTTGCTATGTGAAGAAGTCATCAAGATTGTTCTGAACAACCCAATGGGTAATTTCATGCTTGACTTTTTAACTCCATATTGATCCAGCACAACAGAGCATCCAGCTTTGACCAGCACTCACTCTACAACCACCAGACAAGACCATACTTTGCCTATCATTGACTTTGGACATGGTGGACAAGCTACAAATTCTGAAGAAGCCATAAGTGCTGGACAAGCTCCCAGTACTGAACAGGCTACAAGTACTGCACAAGCCAAGGGAAAGAAAACCTTCAGACAGAAACTTCATGGAATCCTCAAACATTCCTGAAGTCTTTCATGAACGCTCTTCAACAGAGCATATCTGTACTAGTAGTGTTCTGTAACTGATCTGTCAAGTTTGTGTTGTATTCAGAGGATATGCCTTTCAATTCATGGATATGTAATGGCTTGGTTCCAAGGTGATTCTCTAAATCATGATTCATTGGAAAATATTCTGAATTATGTACCATGAAACATTACTGAGAGAGTTGGCTACTCTGTAAGATCAACAAATGAGATTGCGACCAGCAAAAATATCCCACAGAAGCTTGGCAGCAAGAACATCACAGCTTCATCATTGCTGAGGACATGATAGCCTTGAAAAGGCCTCCATTTCTTACTATTCTAATGACTACAATTTGACAAACTAGGATTACATTTGTGCTCATGAGCTGCTTGGGTGCCAACATACAATGAAAGATGCACCAAGGCAAAAGGGAATAAAAGTGTCCTATTCTTACATGTCAACAAATTACATCAACTGTCAGGAGAAACACCATTTACAACCCCACTGCAGCGAGCAAATGACCGATCAACAGTACCTCAACCATGATAGCGGTTAGCACATATGGCGAGGACTGACCTCGTGCATCATGAGGTGAGCCTGAACGTTGAGTTGCACCTTGATAGACATGTACACCTAATCAGTCCCGAGCCCTAAACCTCCAACCAGGATGGACGACGCACCGGGATTTACCCTCCACGGTGTCCACCTCTTCCCCTCCAACTTCCTCTCCTCGTGCTCCCTCTCCCGCCCCCACCAGCACCGCACCAGCACCACCGTTAGCATCATCACCAGCACCACCTTCCCCATGTACTGCCGAACCCTCTGTCCCCCGCGGTGACTGTGGCCGTTTCATAGTCACCACATCTGGACTCGCTGTCTCCACAGGACGCTCCAAAATACTCGGGACCACTTCTGGCGGGTGCGAACGTTCCTCTCGATGCTTCTGTTTCCCTGCCTTGCCAGGCCCAGTGCTCTCCATCAATCCACATCCCGTACCAGCGCTAGGCCCAGCCCTGGGCTCGCCACCCTTGTCGTGCCGCTTCCGATCGCCTGGTCCGGAGCTCGACCTTACCGAAACGGCCACGCCAGCGCCGTTCAGCGCGGCCACGAATTGACATCCCAATTCAATCACCTTTCAGTTTTTGCGCTGGCCAGGCCCTGGCGCCAGATTAGGTCCACTCGCAGGTGACCGTGCGGGTGCGCTTTCTGTGGTCACTGCGGGAGGTGGCGCTTGCCCAGGTCCAGACCCAGCAGATGTGCTGGCAGGTGCAGGTGCAGTGGACACAACTCCCTTGCCTGAGTGCGAACGACCATGAAGTTCCTTGGGAGGCCGCTGTCGCGCGCCATGCCCCCCGCTCGACGCCGACGCGGGAGCAGGCGGAGGGGGTTTCGCGCCCGACGGCGCAGCAGCAGCCGAGCCACTGGCAGCCGCTCTCTTTCCTGACCCAGACCCCTGTCCCTGTCTGCCCTGCGAAGACGCCTTTTGCGCAGGCGCCGCCGCCACCGCCATTTTCGCCTTCTTACTCGTCGACGCAGGCAACTCTGGCTTCGCAGCTTGTGCAAGGGGACCACCATCAGCGGCCACGACGGCAGCCTTCTTCTTGGCATCTTCCTTTTTCGATGACGATCCACTCACGGCAGGGTCCTTGTAATGCACGTGATTCCGGAGGATCATATCCTTGTCTTTCTGAGCCGACTTTTCTGCTTTGAGGGCTTCGAGAAGTGGCGTGGTCGTCGGAGGTGGGGGTGGGTGAGAGGCGGCGACTATCACCGACAGAAAGACGCCATCAGTGGGATTTAATGCACGACAGATCGTCTACTTACTGCGCGCCTCGAGCGATACCGACTCGGTCTTGGCCCCATCCTTGAGCGTCTCGTGTAATCTTCATCTGTCCACAGTAGATTAGATGTACAACCTACCACGATGAGAACAAGGCGGTCCCATCTACTTACCTTTATCGATCGTATTATTTCGGGCGTCAATCTTTTTCTTTTCTGGAGGTACCTTCTGAAACGGTGCATACTCCACGACGGCGTGCGACTCGTTGCCTGTGTATGCAAGCGAGAAAGAAAGACAATGTCGCGATCCGTCGAGTCCCGCAGATGCCACACACATTCCTTGTTCAACCTACGTTGGTGATCCGATATCAGTACCCCCCACAACCCCTCACACACACACACTGTACGGCAACGCACCGTTTCGTACGTGGCTTCCCAGGATGATACGACTTCCAGGTGACGGTCTCGTCCATGACCCATGCTTGGACACTCTACCAAAAGATCTCTTCGGGTAGGTTGGGCGGGAGATGACGGACGACGGACTTGAGTCGTTCTGCATCATTTGGCGCAGGCTGTTTGGATTCTGCTTGTGGGACGGTTTGAGATCAGTCGCCGACATGATCGTAGGTTCAACTTGTATGGTTATGGTTCGGGTGCAAAGTATGGATCACGTGATGTATGACATTGATCAGAAGATTCAGAACAAGTTCAGGGCCTGCGGCAGATAGCGCGAGTTCAATCATGCGGCGATTCCGAGTCAGACGGTCGGATGAGTCCTCCCAACATCAATTATTCTGAAATATTGTACACCACAGGCATGTCGTCACATCTGAGTGGTTCTCCGTCAATCCTTGCTTACGACTCGGAATCGCTTGGAGGGTCACCTCAGGCTGACTCGGAGGAATCTCACATTCATGCGCTTTAGATCGACTCGGATCTCTAACTCCTCGTCAGCTAATAGTACGTTCCACAGATCCCGCCGCCTGGCTGTATATGAAACTCCAGGTATGTATAGCACCTTGAATTTTCTCTGCATTGAACTCCAGAATACCATCGAACAGCCCTTTTCACGGTCCCGCGGGCGCTTTACAATCTGAAACAGCCTCTTGTTGTGTACGCAAGAATTCTTCGCTCCAATGTGGGTCTTCATGGATTCAATCTCTTAGTTCGAATCCTATTTTCGTTCAAGTGATGTACCTCGTTTCAAGTTTCCTGTGTCTTCAACGTGACGCACTATGTAAGACAACGTGGTATCCTCGTGTTGCATGCTGCCACAAGTTGTACGACTGCTGCTCACTTCATGTCAGGTAATTCTATCTCCTTGCACGTTGTGCCATGATCGCACTGTTATCTCGTTACTTTCTCCCCATACCATTTCTCCTCGACTCGTGTCTCGCCTCCCTGCAAATGATCCCACAGTTGAATCCCCAGGTGACATCATATTCATATACACATTGATTTCGTCTTTGACTGAATGGTCCACAGTCGTACTGCGGGAATTATCTGCGCGGTGTAGCCTCCATAAAAACCTCATGGCCCTCTCAGGCTTCACAGGACTCCTTACTCTGTTCTTCGATCCAAGACACTTTGCACCTCTCGTACTCGACTTCTTTCTGCTGCTTCAGTCCACCTGGAACAACAGGCAACTAGGACCTGATGCCGTCTACCCGATGCTAAGCATCAGGAGGTGGCAGTCAGCGCGTCTAGCGAAATTTGATCCTGGAATACAATAAGAAATGATTCATCGTTCCAGTTCCGTTTTCAGCCACATCCCCACATAGCCTCGAACCTCCTGCGTCGCACTGATAGACTTTAACGACGTCCCCCCTACATGATTCACAATGGAAACAAGACCCAGTTCGACCTTTGTGGTCTCATGTGGATTCCGATATTCATCCATATCGCTCGCACGTTCATTCTCTACGGACGAACTGGAGAGGTCACGGTTCGACCTGATGATGTTGTGGGGTTCCTGTGTTATCATCATTTTGACGTTCCGCACGGAAGCTGCGCTCTTTGGGCACGGCATTCTTACACTTGCGAGTCGGCGATCGAAGACGTCTACTCAGGGACCTGCGGTGCTTCTAGATCAACACTCTTCTGTCATCCTTAACGGGCCTTTGACAAAGCGTTGTCGAGGCGATTGTAGAGAGCGGTTTCAACCCTTCTTACCCCAATTCTGTGTGCGAATCGCTCCCAGCGAAACGTTGTAGAGAGGAGGTCGTGGAAGCTTTATGGCACGCACCTTTGTCATGCACCTCGGTGCTTCCCAGGTCAATGCCAACTCTATCTTTCCTAGTGGTGTGTGCCATTCGACCGCTACTTCCTTCCTCAAAGTCCAATGCATCGATGCTCCCTGAGCCCTGGTGGTGTACCGGGGGGTTGGCTCTTCTGTGGGTTATGATACAATCAATATCCATATCTCATGGATATCCCCACCAAACGATAAACAGTGGATGATGATCTCTGCATGTATCATTCTGTTTGCTTGTGATCCCACTTTTTTGCTCACCATTTCATTTCACTTTGATTACCGGTTACGCTCACTTCGTTCCATCATTGTACTGAGCGTGTAAGATAGCGTGCGATTGTCAACGTGGACGTTGAGCTCCATTCTGTTATTCAGAGTCGATGGTGGCTTGATGCGGCGTTGAAACGAGAGCGGACTCGAACGGAATCCGAGTTGGAGATGCTACAGTAGCTTTTCTCGAGTCATAAAGACGACTCTTTGGCCTGCATTGACCAGGTGGTAATGTATATGATTTCCGTACAAAGTACACAGAGAGCCGCAAGAGCGCCCTTTCATGACGATTTGGATATTATAGAGCGGTTCAAAGCATATTGTTAGGACAACAGCGAAAAGGAGGAGCAAGAAACGATCAGTACTGAAGCATACAACACGTGCTGTGTATACAATGTTGCACCAGTTCCACCACTCACAGATTCGACCCCTTTGCCGCATGCCGCTCAATCTCGTTGATAAACGCCATCGGATTCGGCTCCCGCCCCAGAAAGTCCTGTCGCAAACAAGAATCAGAGTCGACCGCTACACCTCCAATCACGCTTGGACACACCTTGAGCGAATCCATGTCGTCCCGACTCCCACCCACGAGCAAGATCTTGTCGCGGTACAGCTTCCTAGCTTGGGATCCAACGGCGCCTTTTTGAACACGGTGGCGTACATGTCCGCAGCGAGTAGGTGTACCTTGTGCGCCCCGACGTGGTCAAAAAGAGAGAGAGAGAGGAGAGAACCAACCGGGAACGAGAGACTCACCCATAGTACCCCGCATCGTACCCACCGACGATGTGTCCAAACGTGCCCTGTCCAGGCTTGTCGCCCCCTTTGACGAGTGAAATCTTCTCCCTGAGCTCGT